>JAJJHQ010000964.1:291461-312873 GCA_021223825.1 Drosophila ironensis
TACAATTATTATATATTACAATAGGCAACTGGTTTGTTGTAATATGTAACTATGTAAATTTGATAGTATAATTAAATACAAGGAGTGTAAATATAACTTTAAAACAATAATAACGAGTAATAATATACAAAACCATAAAGCAATAATAATAAATAACAATGAATGACACCATGTTAGATGGAATGGAACAGTAATATGCCTACATATTTTAACTGCTTATGATAGGGCTATATTAAATATTATTGTGCAGATGTATAGATTTGAGGAATTTTAAAGTTGTTATTAGATATTTTTTGGGTTTCATATTTTTTTTTAGGTTGTTTTGGAGGAATTTACGTCTTTGTTCGGCGTAAATTGTTCCTAATTCGTTAATAAATAAATATATGTATGATGGCTTCCAGTGGTTCACACAATATTTGGCCATACTGCTGCCACGGTCAGACTGCAAAGGGGCAAACTCAGACGCCACGCCGAGGGTCACACTATAAAGGCAAGCGTAGCCACCCGTTGTGGTCACACTGTTGTCGGCTGAGAAGAAAGTTGGAGCGCCGCGCGCTGTTCATTTTTTCTGGTAATTTTTTTGCTCTAAAATCTGTCCCCGTACTGTGCTCCAAGTTAACGTTTGTGTTCAAATCAAAGCTAAAAACTTTTTAAAATCCTCAAAAATTTGTGCGAATAATATCAAGACAAAGACGGCGAAGGAGAAGCGACCGTAAAAAACAGTACGCATAGACACACATACACACACAGATGAACACGAACACGCCAACACACCCCCACATACATAGATACATGTAGATGGTTTCTAGCGTGACGTGAAGTGTATATAATAAAAGGAAAAGGAATGAAGAGAGAGAAAATGATAATGGAAAACACGCAGACATTGTGGAAATGCGCAAATTCACACCGCATACATGCGTAGCTCTTAGTATATTTCTGCATTCAATTTAGCCCAGAAAGCTTTGCGTTTTTCTCTCATCTGTTTTTTTTTTGTTATATATTTTTTTGTGGTTTTGATCGCACGCACACACACAAAGACACACCACACACTTATGCATACTCATGCAAACAGCGAGCAGCGAGAGCGGGAGACGGTGAGGCGGCTGTTACTCGCTGTATTTGTTTTTTTGTGTTTCGAAAAGTAAAGAAAAAAAAAAGAAGAGAAAAACAGTGATTGCCGCAAAGGCAACGATGTAAAATTCCATTCAGCCTTGGGCCTTGCATTCGCTCTTGCAACAACAACAACATCCACGGCAACAACGACAACGAGAAGAGCAGCAAGGCAACGGCAAAAATGGCAACGTTGTCGGTGGCTCTCTCGCCTACTCGCCGCTCTTGTTTTTAAATTGTATTTTTTTTCTGTTTTTTTTTTGTTGTTCCTGTGTTTGCGGCTTCGATGACGAATGCGTACGTGAGCGACGCTGCCTCCCTCTCGCTCGCACGCTCTCGCCTCGATTCATGAGCGTTGCTTTTGTGTACATACACACACATACGTACACAAACACATACCGTACAGCATTTACTTATTTTGTCTTTTTTTGTTGTTTAACCGTTGTAGTACATAGCAAGATACGTGCAACAACAAGCGGTAAAAGAAACGCCGTAGCAAGCTAAGTAAAGCAAGCATCAGCAACAGCAGCAAACAACAGCAACTAGCAGCAGTAGCATTTGTGTGTGCGTGCGTTATTTGTTTTGCCCAGAGCAAAACGAGAGAGGAACATTCAAATAAAGTTTTAAGAGCATTTCGGGTAAGTTTAAGCTTTTCGGGTATTTTCTTTTATACGCAAAAAACAAAAACAAAAAACTAACCATTTTGTGCCAAGCAACGGAAGAGGCAGTAAAACAAAAGCCATGCTAACGTACGTACACTCACACACGCGCGAAAAGAAAGGGAAGAGAAGAGGAAGAAAACACACTTGCAACAACACATGCATACAGTCGAGGCCACACCAAAATGGCCGGTTGCCTGGGCAATATATCCGCCGTACCTGGGTTGTCCCTCCTTTTCGCCGATACCCTACTTCCTGCTTTAGTTCCGCTGCACATCCGTCTACCTAGAGTCCGATTTTATGCATATACATGTTTCTAGGGTCGTAAAACATTGGAGGAGCTTCCGGTTTTTGGGATTTTATGGGTCAGTTTTGGGGGACGGTTTCTTGTGATATTTCGCAAATTTAGTAAAGAATTAAAATTCTAAAGATTACATATTTAGGCATATTTAAAGTTCTCCCTGGTTTCCAAAAAATTGAGATTTTATGGTCCTGGTTTTGGGGCATTCAAAATCACAAATATAAAAAAATTTAAGTTTTTCCGCACAAGCAAATTTAAGGACATTTGCGATGCTATGACTCCGTTTTGGGGAAACATTTTGTTTGTTAATATATAAATTATTGAATCTGTGGCAACGTAGATTAGTAACTGTGATTAATGCCAGATTGTTGTTAGTCTTCATCAGCTGTAGCAATGTTGCCAGCCTAAAAAATCCTAAACTTTTTATCTGCCCTCGTCTGTGCCTTGAACGGTGTTGCCAGCTGTTAACCAAATCGGCAGCGTGTTTCTGTGTTTTGGTCGCACTGCTAACTGTCACATTATTACATTTTTGTGTCATTCCTGAAAGTGCCTTGAAAGTTCCAAGTGATTGATCAGCCTATTTCCCAATATGGACAAGTGAGTACTGCTAAGAATAACTAGAGTAATACGCGATATTTATGGCCAAAGGTGCTAGTAGCCGGTGACGAGAGAGACAGGTAAAGGGATTCTGCAGAGACCCTTTTTTGGGCTTTCAACTTAATTCCCCGTTCAGCTGCCGCCTGCATTTCGCCGAAGTTGCAGCTGCAGCGGCGGGTGCGCGGGGAGGGGGCAGCTGCATCTACGCAGTTTGGTCGTTGCCTCTCCTGCCTGTCCCGCGGGTTTCTCTTTCGCTTTGTTTTTTGCTCCTTCGTCTTCGGTCATTCCCCTTCGCGTGTCGTTTTTGCCGTTGCCTCGGCGATCGTTACTCACATGCCCAAATACTTGCCATACCGTTGGTATTGGTGGTGTTTCCTTCCCCCGGGATGCCCTCCCTCGTTGTTTTTGTTTAGTCGCTGAAGGTCATGAAATTACAAAATTACAGGCAGTTTAAAACTTGGACCTCGCTCTCACTCTTTGTACAGTAAAGCCTCCCAAACAGGGTCTGCTAGCTGAAGCACATATTCCATATTTTCCATCCATTAATATAAGGAAAAAAATCCAACATTAATTATAAATATAAATCCTTAAAGCGGAGTATTTAAGCTATCTCGCATAGGGAGTGCCTACTGTGTTGTTCGTTTCTCTCGAGTGCATCAACACTTGGCGGCGAGTGATCAGCTGGAATGTTCGATCGATCGCTTAACTGCATCTGGTCTTTCCCGCATGTAATTACTTGTATGTACATATGTATGTGTGTGTGAATTGAAATGAGATTTCGAGATTTCATTCATGCACGGCCCACAAGCGCTCTCCCGCATTTTGCGGGGGCCGTTATCAGGCAGAGGCTGTCGCGCTCGCACCTACATACATAATAGAGCTGCTCTATTTACTCAACTGTGCTCCAAATTAGCCGACTACTGTTATCAACTGTAAAGCTTTTCTGGCCTCTTTGTTTTTGCTTTACACGGCGCTCCTACACTGAAAGCAACATAAACGAGGTTATTGCAGTCAATGGTGTATTGTTTCAAATACATTGGTCACAAAGTAGGGTAATTCAATGAGTACGACCTTTTTCTGCAATGTCTCTTTAAATTTTTATCAAATTTGGGTTTTATATTCCAATGTTTTATTGTTGTAGGTAAATAAAAGGCTCACATGCAATGCATTTGGAACTATTAAACAATGTGGAGCAATTAAATACAAGTTTCTTACCCTATTTCTGCAATAATGACGCAATTAATAACGTTTTAAGATTACAAATTTAGGTAAATTCTCAATGTTGTATTACTGCAAATGCGTTGTCTTGGGAACCATTAATCAAAGGTTCCTATTCCTCTTAAATTCCTTAATATTTGTATTTGTAACATTTCGGTTTACCTATTTGGTAACCCGAATAGGCTCAACCGAGGCAGTTCCAGTACAAACGTCTTTTTTGATAATGTGATTGTGATTTTTCCATAGTCGTTTCTCAAGCGTTGGACTTTCTTTTTTTCGTTGTTTTCGTGTTTTTTTTTAGTGAGTTTGCTTTCTCCCATATGCATATGGGGCACTTTGGTTACTCTTTTCGGTTGCTTTTCTTCTTGTCTGTCTTTATATACCGCTCTACCCTTCTTTTGCGCTTTTCCTGTGACGTTTTTCGTTGTCCGTTTCGGTCTGTTCTTCGCTTGCTGTGGATTTTCATGCTGGAAAGCGAGATACACACCACTCTATATATTTTTGCTTTCCTGGTTTTCTGCTCTGTTCTGTTTCTGTTTCTTTTATTTTTGTTTTTGTCCCCTTGTACCTTTTTTCTCTTCTTTTTGGCAATCTGTTGTAAATGGGAAAGAGCAGCCCTCGAAACGGTCCACCACTTCACTCCAGAGCAACCCACCCCCCGTCCATTGTGTTCTTGTTGTTTTTGAGCGACCCAATGCAATTTAGGCCGGGCCCTCCCCTCCCCTCCCCTCGTTTTTTTGCGCCCCATGCTGCCCTCGTTTTCAATTTAGCAACGTTTCTGGTTGCCCGCCTTGCCCCACCCATCCCCTGCCCTTCCCTTGTTCATGAGTCCTTTCTCCTTCGCATTGGAAGCGAAAAGTTGCGAGTCCTTCCCTTGAAATTGGGAAAAACTTTTTTGGTTGCCCGAGCAGGAGCTTGGGGGATCCTGCAGAGCAGTCGCCTGCGTTTCATTAGAAGCTCATCTCAAAGCTCATTGGAAGTCCATTTCAGGAGTGTAATTTGATTTCAATTTTTCCAAGTTTAGTTGATTGTTTGCAGCAAATCCTTTATGGTAAATGTTTCAAATGTCACTGCTCACTACTCACTGTTCACTCGTTGCCAGAAACAATCGTTCTGCTGAGTTTTCCCCTCGTTCTTGGTATTCTCGGTCAAGGAGATACTTTTCCAGGTCGATTTCCATTTCCACCTGCCCCTCCGCGAAATCCAAGCAAAGGCAGCTGCAAAATATTTTAATGGATTCTAATGGATTATTTATGACCAGGACATTTTTCAAACATTTAGACATTTCATCATCTTATATAAAAACTATTATAATCAGTTAGATATCATGTATTTTAGGGTATTGTAAA
Source organism: Drosophila ironensis (assembly GCA_021223825.1). Classification (NCBI taxonomy): domain Eukaryota; kingdom Metazoa; phylum Arthropoda; class Insecta; order Diptera; family Drosophilidae; genus Drosophila; species Drosophila ironensis. The sequence continues at coordinate 296,696 of JAJJHQ010000964.1, forward strand.
CTATTACTTGTGCCCAGGGATTACGAGTTGATAGACTTGATATAAAGAACTTGTAATCTGATTTTTAATTAAATCATTTCCAAAGGATTTTTAATCAGTTTCATATGAGTGATTGATCATAATTATATGTATTTGATTAGTCAGAACTAAATGTGTTAAGACGAGTTTATGAGATTACGGGCAAATGTTTGCCTTAGGTAGGGGATTTTGCCAAAAAGATCGTCTCAAATTAGCGATCATTAGAATGCAGCTGTAATCTTCTCGGGAAGAGAAGAGAAAAAATTGCAGCTTGCTTCCCAGTAACAAAATTTGCAGCTTGCCACCGGTTCCACCTTTCGATATTTTCCACCCAAACCCACCCAAAAAGTTAGCACCTTGCCAATTGCCCCGATCAGCTTCCGAGAAAGCGGAACATCTGCCTGCCTGCCCGGTGAGAATTCGGGGATCCGCGAAATGCAGCCGGCCACCCAAGAAAGTACGCCTGGCACACTTCCTAGCAGGATTAGGTATATTAGGGATACGGTGGGCTACTAGGTAGCCCACGCGACTGGCACGCGCACCTTGCCTCCCAGAAATCTACCTGATCACCCATCGCCGCCCACCACCCACCGGCGATCCTTAAATAGGTCGCCTACGATCAGGACCTCGTCAGTCGAGTTCTACTCGTTACAAGTCTAACTTGTGTCCTGCAATCCCTGTGTGATTTCTTGTGCCTTAAGTTCGTTTTAACAAAAGTTAAAGAAAAATATCGAAATTGTGATGTCGTCCATGATGGATTTTAGTTTTGATACTGTGACTCCACTTTCGACCATGTCGTCCTACTATAATTTCAAAATGGCCAGGTATGTCCTCGAAAGGTTCAAGAGAGTGATTGCTTGGAAAATTATCGTATAAAAGCGCATTGAATTTACTTAAGTTTGGGCTAAGACAAAACGACTGTATGCAGTGGTTTATAAAGCAAGAGTGTTAATTCCTAAGTTTATATGAAAAACACTAAGTTACGTATTTATTTAATAGTTTAAGAACACTGTTATCGAAATTATCGAAAACTTATCGAACGAAATGCTGCAGGTTACAATGTTTTGTAGGAAATGTAAATATGAAAAAATATATGAAAGGCTTTTGAAACGCAACACTCAGACACACATGCATAAGAATACTCAAAAACGTAATGCGATTATCAAGTTTCTCTTCGATTTGTTTTCCTTCACCAAATCGTATCGTATCGCACACACTTCACCGTTTTTTGTCATGTTATTTTTTTTCGTATATAGTAGAACCCGCCTCCGCCCCCCTTGGTCCCAAATGTTCCACTTGAAAAAAAATCGAATCATTATTAAAACGAAATCAATCCACTTAGTACCAACAACAAAGACAACAATATCATCTCTTCAACTGCTACAACAACAACAACAACAACACACAGCTGAGAGCGCGCCACAACAACAACAACAGCAAGCACACACTGAGAGAAATAATAACTTGCAACTTAGAAATTAAGAGATACCAAGATACGTGTGTGTGCAAGAGCAAGAGCAAGAGAAGAAGCTGTCTGCAACAACAGCAACTACATCAAGAGATCAGCAGCAGGCCAGCTGAGAGCGCTGAGCGCCAAAGAAAAATAGATAACACAAAAAAGAGAGAGGAAAGCTGGAAATATCCTCCCGACAACAGCAACAACTACAACTACTATTTACTCACTGCAACAACAAAGCCAACTCTCCACGACTCAACTCACCACCACCACCCCCCTCATACCCGTGCACCTTCGATCGATCTCGAGGGTGGCTGTGTTTTTTTTTTAGAATCCATAGATAAACTTAACGGTGAATTACACACCCAACTCTCAGGATATGTACGGCAACAATAATCCCGGTAGTAACAATAATAACGGTGGTTATCCCCCATATGGGTACAACAAGTCGAGGTAAATTTCAACTTTAGTTCTTTCGTTCCGTCAGATCTCCATTCCATTTTGCCCCACAATGCGGTCGAACTTTTTCACTTCCCCCAACCATCACCAAAATGATATTGGTCAAAATTCAACTAATAAAAAAGCTCGACTGCGTCTCCCAATCACAATCCCAATTCCAATCCCCATCACAAATCCTCTCCCTCACCCAAGTGTCGTCACACACTATCCCAACATGTAAAGCTACATTTTTTTTCTACCCAGATCTTTGGCAACCCTTCCGTCCAAAAGCAATTTTTTTTGCATAGCTTGTACAAAAGTCAATATTTTTTTTGCCAGGTTCGAAGTCTTTTTCATAGCATTCTGACGGTATATGTGCATTGGCATGTGTGCAGGGAAGGATGTCGATAGCGGGTTGATAAGATCTTAAGATTGTTATCGACTTGCTTGCGGTATCGCTGACCAAAAGAAAACAAAGAAGAGTGTCACCCACCCACCCGCAGTCCCCCTCACATTGCATTCTCTTACACACACATTGTTTTTTAGTTCATTTTGTGGTCTTTTGTCTTTGCACAAAAAAAGAGAAATATAAGAGACGAAAATGAGATACGAAACGAGATCGAGAGAATATGGATAACAATAACCACAGCAACGGCAGGACAGGACACAAGAAAGAGGAGGGAGGAGGAGAAACTGTTTGCATAAGTATAATTAACTGTTACATGTACTAGATGGTGTGACCAATCAAAATGAAATCGATATTCAATTAAATACAGACACACACAAGATACAAGATACACTTGATAGAGAAAACCAGAGCAGCAAAAAACAGTCAAGCGTTTTTTGACGGGAGAGCCTCGAATCTCCCCCCTCGAGGCTAGAAGTACAGTCACTGTTCCCGATTGTAATTTCTTTTCTTTTTTCTCTATTCGGTTTATTTTTATAGAATTTATTGAGTTTTGTTGAACCATTTGCAATGGCTCACCACCCCCGCCCGCCCCTTCATTAGCTCGCTCGCTCTAGTTTTTTGCATTTTTCATTGCATACATTCATGCGCACACACACCCACACACACAAATACAGAAGAACACTTTATCAGCTGATTGATCAGCTGATCGTCTGCGTGTTTCCGTTATCGCGACGATTTGAAAACTGATTTTTTTGTTATTGTTTCAGTTTGTGATAAATACAAGAAAATCGATAAGCAATATGCTAAAATGTTAAGCAATCAACGTAAAGCAATTAAACGCATTTAACTAAGCAAAACAACGAAGACAGAAAACGGCAAGAGCGAGCGCCATAGCCAAGATGATGTGTGGGGTGAAAAAAACGCTTTGATTCCGCTGGGAATCGTTCGGAACTATTTTTTCGTAGTCTCCTTTTTTTGATACACTCCCCCCACACCACACCACAACATACCACACCCCTCCTCTACGCCTGCTCGACACATGTGATACATGTGTCCCTATCTGGGCAATTCGTTCGTGGCAAGAGGATTATAGAAACGGCCTAAAAACGTTCTCATCGTGCGGCCTGTGCAACTTAAACAGTCTCACAATGTACCGGTAAATGTTCTTTCTCTCTTTTTTCCAACACTTAACTTACTACTGCTAACTGTAACTGTAATTTAAATAATTTTTTTGTATTTTTTTTTTCTTGTTTAATTTATTTGGTTTGTTGCCACTTTGGTTTGTCCTGGTTTCGTTTGAAAGTTTCTTTTTTCTCTCGCCTCGCCTCGCATCCGCCCATTTATCTTCCATCGCCAGAACTTCAGTAGAACGTAAGCCTTAAGTTCTGCCTAAGCATATACAATTTGACTGTTTTTTGCTGCCAACTGAAACAATTTGAGGGCTATAAAATATATGGGTATGGGTGTATCGAAACCAAGACAAGACAATGGATAGGATGAAGCCACCATGGATGTCGTCATTGGGGCCAATGCAGTTGGGCGGTCGTTGTAATTTATGGCACGTTATCCCAGCACCAGTCGATGAAATGTAAACACAGGGCTCTCCCGTCGCGCATACCACTTGCTAGACGAAAATTGTGTCAGGACCTTGACATGCAGTGGCCTCAAGTTGCAAGCATGCAGTAGGAGGTATGTGTATGCGTGTGCAAGTGCAGCTGTCCCTTTGCGCACGCATTGGCTAGAAAGGGGGTGAATTTGCAGCTTAACTAGCTTTAAGCATAGGTACTTGCTGTGGTTATTGCCTCGATATAGCATCTCTACGTCTCTCGAAAATGGCCCCTCTAACCTAACCCCCCAATACCCACACACATTCCAATGCATAGCCGTCGAATTGCCTCCATACCCCAATCTCTCTCTCACTCAGTGTATATGAATCTCGTGCTCTCTATGTTAGAGAAGCTGAAACGAGAAAAAAAGCTATTTCAACAAGGTCAACAGAAATGCAATTGCAACTTCAACAACAACATCAAAATCAAGCAACGCCAGCAGCATCACATCAATCAACAATGTCAACAATCAACCAGCAACAGCAATCGTGTGACCTTGCTCATAAATCTTTGAGATTTTTCGGCCAATGTGGCCTTGCCAACGAATCTGTGCGATTTTCCGCAACCAGATTGCAATTTTTTTTGCAACTTTTTTTTAATGTGAAACAAAATGGAAGCGATACCTACTCTGCCCCTCACACCAACACAAAACACCTAATCAAATCATATCCAATACAAAAGTATGGATCAAAACCCAACAAACACACAAAACTAAATTGAAAAACCCTAAAAAATCCCCTCCAACAAAATTGCGTAAGCGTCATCCATCGAAGTCATTGATTGCTTAGCAGCTGAATTTAATTCTGTGTAGACATCTTTTTCCACAGCCCAGAAAGAAGCAGCCATCGTTACCGTTACCAATACCGTTACCGTTACCGTTACCGTAACCGTTACCGAGCCAAATCGAAACACACTGACTGTTAAATAGATAGTATGTAGTTGGTTATTTTTTTTACACTGGGGGCGACTGCACTACCTCCGCCACCCAGCGGCTCCTCGTCAACGAAACGAAATGTTTTTGAATCGAGGACGCCTTCAACGCCGCCCGTAAGTAACAAGACTCTAAGACTATACTATAAAGAAAAAAATAAATAAATAATAACAAAAAATAAGACAAAGTAAACGTAAAAAATTCGGGGAGAATCAAGCCTTGAAAAGGGGCTCCTATTTAGACATTAAAAGTCGAACATAAGTCGTCGTGGGAAGAAGAATTTTGCCAACCGGTCCAATCCAAATTTTGTTTATATTTTTTTCTAGTGCCTAAAGTGAAAAACCTATAAGACCTTTTTTTTTGAGTGAATAAGTGTCCTCAAGCAGCAAAATCGAATAGATTACATTTTTTTATATTTTTTTTCAGTGAACCAAAAGTGCATGAAATATGATATTTTTTTAAGTGACACATACATATTTTTTTTTACACATTCTAGGCAAAGAGCTTTGCTAAAGTTTCCCCAAACTCTTACAAAGCCTTTGAAATTTTCTTCTTTATTTTTTATAAGTTAGATGTAAGCCAATCACTCCAACAGCAATGTTGTGCGAGTTTATTTTGCCTTTTTTTTACACAATAGCTTTAAGTCCAAGTTAGTTTAAGTAATAAGATCAGATCATCCAACGCCAAAACATTTCTTGATCATTTTTAGAATAATTACAATAATTAGAACAAGTAAATTGCGCTTTATACATAATTTTTTTTTTACAATTTACTTTGATATTTTATATTTAAAAAAAAAAACAAAAATCAACACCACCATTTCGACGAATGCTAATCGATTTTTTTCTATTCCAATGGAACAACTAGCAGCGGAGGACGAGGATTTGGGATGTCGCATTCATTGCCATCGGGAATGGTTAGTATTCGTTATTTATTTACAACCTTTAAGCCTGAAATTTATAATTATTGTTAGCGATCAATTTCAATTCCCATTGCATGAGAGTAATTCAAACAAAAAAAGCAAATGAAAACAAAAGCAAGATAATTCTGAATCGATACCATGGCAATGCATTTGATATTGACTGATTTTCAATTTGTTTTCGTTTGGTTCCGTTTCTCGATAATCATAACAATAATAATAATATAAATTTTATGCCTTTTACTATCAATACTAGTTGTATGTTATTGAGTTTGTCTCATGAACGCTCTGGGGACACACGCTTTTGATTACAATTTTCTGAGCAAGAAAAACAAACAAAAAACAAATTCAAACCCTTAAATTATATTTTGTGGATGCTGAAAGATTTCATTTTGGTTTTTATGATAAACGATGAAATCAAGAATTTAAAGTTTGCCTATTAAACAAAAAACCCTAAACAAACAAACAAGAAACTAAACTTAAACTAACCTAAACAAACCAGCAACAACAACAACAAAACACAAACAAATCTTTAAAAAACAAGAACATAAAACCCCTAAAAATATATATATTAAATACAAACACCTGCATGAGCCGCCATAAAAGGCAAAAAGAGAAAATTTTTAATAGTCTACCTTGAGCTGTGGCTATCTTGTCCGCCGCCTGCCATCCGTTTTTCCGTTTCCATTTCCGTTTCCGTCTCAGCATTGGCTTCCTCTTGGGGGCATTTTGCTCGCTTTTTTGCGCTCAACAGTGCCCGACAAAAGTGTCAAGATACTTTTAATAGATGATCCCTCAAATATTTACAACCCCAACGGGTTGGCTTATTTTTTACTGTGTTCCAAGATCAATCCACAGGGCAATCCAAAGATTTATCAACATATTTTGGTTACAATTTAGTTTCAAGCGCCTGATGGCCTTGTCGCGCACTGTATTCTCACATTTTTCAATGGTGACCCTCATAACGATTACACCCACAAAAAAACCTCGAAGACGCCCACACAAGACACTTAAGAAGCTTAAGAAAACCAAAAAAGAAAAGCTAAATTTTGTGCATTTTCCTGACATTCGATTTTTTTTTTCGTTCGTTGTATTTTATTGCAACCCTGTGAATGCCATTTAGAAACACACCCAACACCCACCACCAGTCACAAAAACCACACAGAAGTACAGTGAAGCAAGAGAATGTTTCGATATAATGCTTAAAAATCAAAAGATACAAATTGCTGCACTCGAGTTTCAAGCACGCCTTAAAAAGTTTTTCCAAGAATAATTTAACGGTGAACGAACACCGAACACAGGAGATTTGCATTTGGCATTGTTACGTTCGTAGAGATCAACTAAGTTTTATTCCCACGTCGCCTCATCAACGAAATGATGTTCTGTGTATGTGTTGTGTTGTTGTTGCTGCCAGCACCTTCAAAAAGCAGAATATTAAAAAAGCAACGATAAATGTCGATTGTGACAACCAACCAAGAGCAGCCAGCAATCAGCAAAATCAGCAGAAACCATTCCAAACTAACTTAAACTAACTTAACAAATCAACCAACCAGCCAACAAATCAACCCCAAGCAGCGATATGAGGCCTTCTCTCAACACTAGAATATCTTTGTATGGTTAATTTGATTACAGTCACGTTATGCGTTTTCGCCACAGGACACAGAATTTTCATTTCCAAGTTCCTCGTCGCGTCGCGGCTACAATGACTTCCCCGGCTGTGGGGGCATTGGCGGCGGCAACGGCGGCAGCGCCAATTCCCTGGGCGGCGGTGGCAATATGTGCAACCTGCCCCCCATGACCAGCAACAATTCGCTGAACAATCTGTGCGGCCTGTCGCTGGGCAGCGGCGGTAGCGACGATCACATGATGCTGAATGACCAGCGTCCCAGCAACACCAACCTGATTGTCAACTACTTGCCGCAGGATATGACTGATCGCGAGCTGTATGCCCTGTTCAGAGCCATCGGACCCATCAACACGTGCCGAATCATGAGAGACTATAAGGTAAGCGAGCATTTGATTGGTGCATCTTTGGATCCCCTTTTGAATTTAGCAATTGTACTAATATTTGATCCTATTTTCTGTACTCAGACTGGCTACAGTTTTGGTTATGCTTTCGTGGACTTCACATCGGAAATGGACTCGCAGCGTGCGATCAAAGTGCTGAATGGCATCACGGTGCGCAACAAGCGTCTAAAGGTGAGATCATCAACGACTCTGAACTCGGTATTTGAAATGTGAATAATAATTTTTGTTTATTCAATAGGTTTCTTATGCTCGTCCGGGCGGGGAATCGATTAAGGACACCAATCTGTATGTGACCAATCTGCCGCGCACCATAACCGATGATCAGTTGGACACTATCTTTGGCAAATACGGATCGATTGTGCAGAAGAATATCTTGCGTGACAAGCTCACAGGACGCCCACGGGGCGTGGCATTTGTTCGGTGAGTAGTCGCTGGCATTTCTTTATACCTTTCAATGTTTCAAGTGCTCGGGCAGCTTGAGGAAATTTGCACATCAACAGTTGAACTTTTTTAAATCGAATGTTTATCGTAAAGAATTGTTTGCAGTAATTGCAATTTTTTCAAGATACTAAATCATAGAGCTGGGATCTTGAAAAATTCGTTGTCAAACATTCGAGACAAAGAAAGTTGACTGGTATTTTCGACGAGCATTTCTGTACCGACCATAACTTGTTTATCCTTTTTCTGTTTTTTTTCGACACCTTTTTACTCATTAAATGTTTTTTGTTTTTATTTTTCTCTCTCATCATCATCGCTATCAATTTACACCCATGTTCGGTGCGCTTTGCCTTGTTTTTTGCTGGATTAAATCGAAAACAAAACACAAAAAAAAATTTAAAAAATCATACGAAATGTATAAAAAAAACAAATACAAAAACACAGCTACAACAAGCGCGAGGAGGCACAGGAGGCCATTTCGGCGCTGAACAACGTCATACCCGAGGGCGGATCCCAGCCACTGTCCGTCCGGTTGGCCGAGGAGCACGGCAAGGCAAAGGCGGCCCACTTTATGCAACAGATGGGCGTGACACCGCCGAACGTCCCACCGCCGCTGCCGCAGCCGCCTCACATTGCGGCCGGCTACAACATGGTGCACAGAGGTAGATCACTAAAATCACAGCAACGCGTCCAGGCGCATCCCTATTTTGATGCCAAAAAGTTTATCTAATTCTGACAAAAACAAAACAAAACAAACAAAAAGATTAACAAAAACATCCATAGAAACATGAACACACAAGATGCAACAAACAAAAAAAAAGAAAGAAAAAAAAACACAAACGCATCTTGCAAGATGGCATCTTACATTGTTTCTATTTTTTGTTTGTTTTGACACTCAACAACAACAACACAACAAACAAACAGAAGCAGAAAAATAAACAGAAAACAACAACAACAACATATATCAACTAACCATCAACCCAACAACAACACATGCATACTTAGTTTAATATTGATTTTATCTTGGTATTTGATTTCCCCCGTATCCCCTAAACATAATACAATTGATTACAAATTGCCTCTATATATGTGAGAAATATATATATGGGTATATAACTTGAAATTGAAAACAAATTTGAATTGTAAATTTGTATTTAGTGTAATTACAAATTAATACACAACAAACGAAAAACTACCATTTAGATACTAACTTTTATTGGCAAACAAAAAACAGAGGAGATACCCAACATTTTTTTTTTTTTTTAAAAATTAAATTTTTTGCTCCACACACACACATATGCATATACACACAGAAATACGCTCGCTCACCAACACACACGCGTAAAAAGAAACTAAAAGAAAGCGAAATGTGAACTAGTTTTCTAGTTCGAAAAGTGTTATTTTTTTACAATTTTTTTATAGTGTGTGTAAACTTAAAACGAAACCAGTTCGCTCCGGAAACATATTTTATATAGCTCGATTTTAGGTACAGAAATAGGCTAACAATCAAAGCACAATCCAGGCATATAGATTTTTTAAAACACAACATGAAAATGCACATAATCATAAATAATAATAACAAAAAAATTGCAATCGCTGTGTATAAAAATCAATCAAGGACTGACTCGATACCTAATTAAAATATAAACAAACAAGAAAAGAGGAAGAAGTGTGCAATTTTTTTTATTTTTTTTTTACTGTTTCTCATCCGACTTTACAAAAATTGCAGGAAAGCAAGCAGGACTGAAGAAAATAATAACTTAAGAACTATATATATTCAAAAAGAAAAAGAAAAATGAAAAACACCAATAGGCTTAAAATCAAAAAAGCGTTGCCCTGTTTGATCAGATCCCTTAAGCTCTACTTCCCCCTCTTCAAAATGCATCAAAATCGAATATTGCCGAAATCACCTTTTAGTTGATTTTAATTTCTCACCATTGCCAGCGACTTCAAGAGTACAACAACCATCCACAGCAAGAAAACTGCAAGAAAAGCAAAACAACCACCAAATAATGCAATTTACATGAAATATTTTCTCATCAAGTTTTTCCATATTCCGACCAACAAAAGAAAAAAACAAACTAAAAAGGCTTATATAGATTTATACACTTTTAATATTTACATATACATTTGACAATTCAAGAACTAATCTATAAAATAGCGTTAAATTTTAATAATTATTTAGTTTGTAGTGCGTTAAAAGCAACAAAAAAAAACTATACAAACAATAATTGCGGAAGTGTGTCCAGAACAAGAGAAAAACCGAAAATAAAAAAGCGAAAAGCAAAACAAACGTTAAAACCAAACCAACCAAAAATTTTTTTCATTTTTTTTCAAGTTCAAAAATGTTCGAGTAACAGTGTTGTATAACACCTGGTTGAAATGTCCTGCAACATCGGGAAGTTTTTCTCCCCAGCGTTTTTTTTGTTGTAGACTTTTTCTTTCAATTTTTTTTTTGTAAATAATTTTTTAATGTCTAAACTTGATCATCTGCCTTGCTATGAGTGTGTGTGCTTTTCGAGCGTGTGTGTGTGTGTGTGCTTGCGAGGGAGTGAGAGAAGGAGAGCGAGCATGATCAGTATTGGGACCCCAAACTCCTGCGCATGCGTGCCAGTGAGATCGAACGCGAGTGCATATTTCTGTTTACAGTTACTCCCAGGCGAAAGAGACAGAGAGAGGAGGGCGGCAGTGTGCCAGACAGAGACAGAGACACTGTAAAATTGATAAAAAAGAAGTAAATGGCGCATGCGCATGGTAAGTATGCGCGCACTAAACAGAAACGATAACGGGGTGTTGCCAAGTAAAAAAAAAACACACAAGACAAATTCCCAAACCCTAAAAAAAGAACCCCTCTCATCAAGCATTCTTTTTTTTATATTTTTTTTAATGTGCCAACTATTGATGAATTTTTTTTTGGATCGAAATAGATCACAACCGGCGAATATAGTAGAATAAAAAAAAAGTAACGAAAGCTCACCCCCTTATCGGTTCTCCAGTGCAGACAAAAAAAAAAACAAAACAAAAACTAAACAATTAAACAAGAACCTTGAAAACAAATCTTTTCAATCGCCACATTTTTTTTACTTTTTTTTGCCAGTGTATCTCATATGCATATATCTTCCGAGTGAACAAAACTGTGTGTTAAGCTAAATTTTTTTTTACATTTTTTTTAACATCGTCTATGCTTAGTGCTGAAAATGATACGCCTGACCAATATAACCAACTTTATTTCAACATTTTTTTGTATATTTTTTTTACCGTGCCTGTCAGTGTTCAGTATGGATTCGAGGAATCTAACCTATAAATATTTACACATCTGTACTTCTATCATTTCTATCGAAGCCAAGCAACAAATATGCAAAATCTCTAATCCAATTTGTAGAACCCTATTAACCATATTATTTGATTTTTCTGATTCAATTTTGTTTTGCTCCTTTGTTGTTGTTGATTTGCAATTCAAATGAAAAAAAATTTTTAAATAATTTATTTATTGATATTATAATTTTCATTATGTCTTGAGTAGTTATTGCTTATTGTAATTTTTATTTAAAAATTGATAGGACTAGCACAGAAGCGGGGTGTTCGATAGCTGGGCCTGTTTATATTGCCTACTTTTTGGGGAGCCAGTAATTTCATTTATTTGATTTTAATTTGTATCCTGATTTCTATGGGTTCTACTTGCCAGAAAGTATGCTATGTTTTGTGCCACCAGCTATCGAAAGATCAATCGAAATAAAGTGATATCGATCACTTCGGTCTTGTGCGCCGAAGACAGTTTAGGGTTTTTGTTTTCGGAATTAGCTTAGTTTTATTTTGCCTTAGCTTGAAATTAGTTACTGGGCTTCGTTCCAATACCACAGTTAAATCCCCATTCAAGTTAAAAATCGTAGTTTGTGTTACCCATTGTATTTCGCATTTGTTGTTTCCATGCCGTAGAATTCTACAGTACTTTTGATCTACTCACAGCACTAACCCCGAATTGATCGCTTTCCCTTGTCCACCAAGCCAAAGCGGTCCTTTCAAACCCTTTGAATTGATTGTTGTTGAAAAAAAAAGTTAAATGAATGACAAACATCGATAAACAAAAAAATGAAAAATCAAAAAAAAAAAACCCTTTCCCCATTTTTCAAAATCAACTTCACCCCACAAAAAAAAAAAAAAAATCTTTATCTGCGCCACAACTAATCCAAGTTGTACAATTTTTTTTTTCGTTTCGTTCCATTTTTATTATAGACGGAGCTATGGAAAAATTACGCTCATTATTCGATGCTATTTGCGATGCTATATTTGGTCTCGATAGTAATTATTCCTTTTTTTATACCTATTATATTTCTAATTAATTACTCCTAGTCATAATCTATCATAGATTCTTTGCTTCTCTGCAGTGGGAAAGCAAATATTAAGCAAGTAATTATAAAGTATTCGTGTTTTTTTTTTTTTTATTCATTTCTTTTGAGAGCCCTTTACGAATATAATTTAGCCGAGAGATCGAACCGAGCTTAATCTTTATAAGTAGACTCTTTAAAAAGGAAAAAAAAAAAACAAAAAAGAGAGAGCACAAACACGTCCACATGCAGATACACACAGTGAACATAAACACATTCACAAACACACTCATGCGCTCAAAAAAATAAAAATAAAACAAAAAATAAGAAAACGGAAAATAAAAGTTAACTTTCAGTTTCCAAATTCATCATCAATAATACCTAGACAAATAATTATATGAGAAAAAAAATGGGAAAAATAATTTTCTTTTCTAAGCGTGCCATGTTTTTCTTTATTACTTTCTCATGCCTTCATTACGCTTCCGAACCCATTTCTCTCTCTCTCTGTTNAAAATAAAAGTTAACTTTCAGTTTCCAAATTCATCATCAATAATACCTAGACAAATAATTATATGAGAAAAAAAAATGGGAAAAATAATTTTCTTTTCTAAGCGTGCCATGTTTTTCTTTATTACTTTCTCATGCCTTCATTACGCTTCCGAACCCATTTCTCTCTCTCTCTGTTCCGAAAAAAAACTAATCAATAAAGCTTAAAACAAAATTTTTGGTCCTTGGCATTTGGCCTCTAGCATTATTTATTGTGCGTCGAGCAAGTGCCAAGGGCGTAGAGCGTTATTTGAAAAAGTTCCAATTGAGAAAGTGCCAAAAAAGAAATTGTACTTCTGTGAAACAAAAAATAACCAATTGAAACTCCAAATTGAATAACAAACTAAAATGTATAAATTTCATGCTATAAAATGATGTAATCCGTATGCAAAGTGTTTGCTGGCCCTCAAAAAGTAAAGAAAACCTTTTGTTTGCTTGTGCTTCACATTCCCCTAATAAACCTGTACCTACATATACTTAATTAATTAAAAAACAATGTTCTCTTAGAGTCCCTTTTCGAAAGTTCTGTTTAGTGGTTTCTTAGCAAAGTTTTTTTTTGTTATATTCATCTGGTCTGTTTTGTCTGATCTATGTTCAAAAAATACAAAGGAAGCAATACCTTTCCCGATTCGCCAATCTTGCCAACATAAATTTTTGATTCAGACACTAGATTGTGAATACTTAAATTATTGTAACAACTTGTTTTGCCTGCTAATGTTCTTTGAACGCACTTAAATTTAAAGTTTCTGCGTTTTTGCAAAACGTATTCAACAACATACACCACAGATCAGTCACCCATCACCAACAGATCACAAAAAAGCGTGTATAGCCATCATAGATTCAGTCATGTATCTGTTTAACTTCTCATTATTTCAATTCGTTCCTATCCCGTTCCAAAAGTTCCTCCCGTTCCAAAAACGATGAGAAAACATGGCACGTTTTATAAAATAAAAAAAGAAAATTATGAGAAACCACCTCTTCCAATCGTGTAACTGAAAAACGAAAAATAAATCAAATGAAATCACATTCTAGACAGCGACCTCGAAATGCTAAATACTTCGGCTTGGATTATAACTGCAACAATATCCCCAAGTTAACCAAATGTAACAATGAAAAAAAAAAACAAAAACCAAACAACAATAAACACTAACTCAACTCAACAACACCCTCCTAACAATTGAAAATGGCAAAAGAAACTCTCTAAACGCAATACTAAACTTAATTAATCTCTCACTAAGGCTAGTTAGCTCGCTAGGGCTCCAGTTAAGTTTAGGGACGTTTTCAGGATTATATATCAATAAGTGTTTTTTTTTTAAATATATATATATACTTTTTTTTTATTAAGTTACCAGCATGATTAAGATTCTTAAACATCAACTATTCAAATGTACTAATAAATTTGTTCTTTTTTTTTTCTTAACCCTTTTTCTCTCACCAACTTAATCAATTTAGGCGAGAACTTTGCCGACTTGCTCGACGGCTTGTACCGCCGGAAGTACCATTATCCTTACTTATAATTGAGACCGCATCAGCAGCAGCAGCTTTTTCAACATCAACAACAGGCGTTGGGCTTCCCCAGTACATCCAGTAATGCTAATGGTAATGCCAATGGTAGTGGCGACAACAACAACAACAGCCACAACAATAATAACAACAACAGCAACAACAACAATGCACTTTTATATCACCAACATTACCATCAACAACAGCAAGATCAACAACAACGCCAGAGCAATGCTGCTGCTCAAAATTTAAGTCCGAGTGGAAGTCAAAATCTATCCAATAGCCAACAAGCCAACATAAGTCCAACCAATATTGATTATAATAGCATACGCCAAAACGGAGTGGCTGCACTTCACTATCTGCAAGAGCAACTGCACTTGCAATCGTTGCCCTTGTTTCCACAACAACAGCCGCAGCCCCAACAGCAGCAAAGAAATGGTCAAGGTCCACAGCATCAACATCAACAAAATACCAATGGCAGCAATGGCAGCTTACTGGCCATTAGTACGAACACTAATGGTCACAATAACAATAGCAGTAGTTACACCAACATCTCCAACAATCAAGCCAGTTGCAGCAATAGCAGCAGCACCTTCAACAACAGCAATGCTTTCACCAACAATGGTGCCTGCGGAGGCAGTAGTTTCCTCAACAACACCGCACAAGGCGGCGGCTATAGCAATAACTTCATGAACAGCTCATCGCTTGATTTTAGCTTTGGTCCTATGACAACATCCGAGCGAGAGTTGCATAAGCAAACGCTCAAGCTGCAGGAGTTGCATATTAGCAGCACATACAACACGAATAACAATAGCAATGGCAATAGCAATGGTATTAGCAATGGCAATGTCAATAATTCCAACACCACAACGACACCAACAACGGCAACTTCAACATCAAGTTCAACAACAACAGCTACGGCGGCTACAACCTCAACAAATTCCACAAATGCTGGCTTCCTTTGGCGTACATAACCTGAAACCTGGGGAGTGTATAATGATTATGGCAGACTTTAAAGTATATGAACTCTATATATAAAACAAAGTATATACAATATGTATACATAATGATGCAGAACTTATAAGACATCATTGTAGTATCACATCCATCGACACCATATAGAAAAACCCAAATTTTATGTTCTCAAAACCCAATTTAATTAATTAATTACTTTTTTTTTATTTGTATGTTCCTCACTTCAAATCTTATGTTGTAGTTGGTTTATTTTTCTTTTGTGCTTTTTTTTTGGGAGGAATATTTTTTTTTTCTTTTTGTAACTTAGCAATAAGGCAGACACGTATATGTGTACAAATCATTCATAATTACATATATATAAACACATAAATATATATATACTATAGAAAGAATGAGAATCCGATGAAGGAGGCGAACAATTTTTTTGCTTAAACTTAGAGGAAAAAGAAACTATGAGAAATCGATTTTTTTTGTCACATATTTATAACGTATAATCATATAAATTACGAGTATATACAAAACGAAAAACAAAACAAAACAAACAAAAAAAAAAGAAAATAAAATATGTATACATATATATATATA
>JAJJHQ010000964.1:313525-486717 GCA_021223825.1 Drosophila ironensis
CCCCCTTTATTTGATTTGTATTTGATATGTACTTGAATATTGTATTTGACTTTTTTGTTATTACTTTATAAACATACTATACAGAATTTGATGTTCGTACCGAAAGCTAGGGGCACACGTCACTCTGCCCTATTTGAAATTGAAAGGAACTATGTATTTTTGGGTGT
This sequence comes from Drosophila ironensis, assembly GCA_021223825.1. Taxonomy (NCBI): domain Eukaryota; kingdom Metazoa; phylum Arthropoda; class Insecta; order Diptera; family Drosophilidae; genus Drosophila; species Drosophila ironensis. The sequence continues at coordinate 313,693 of JAJJHQ010000964.1, forward strand.
AGGTGCATAAACAAACAAATGAAAACTGAAGAAAAGATTTACGTATATTACCACTTCGAAATTTATGAGATGTATCAATACAATATTATACTTACTGCATATACCAGATTTAAATTGTGAAACATTTTAATTTGTTCAAACTTATCTTTTCTGAATTACCCAACATTTTATTTCTTAATTTTATTACTATGACTCTGGCTTAAAAACAAACATTATGAGAAATACAAAAATTACAAAAACTAATTTAAGACAACTTAATAAACATTTCAATCAGCAAACAGAATTGACACTGAGTTTTATTTTTATTTATATTATATTATATTATATTTGCATTTGATTTTTTGTCACCAAGAATCAATGTTTTCCAGAGTTTGTGTGGAGAGTTTAGTCAACGAATTAATGATAAAAACATGAAAATAGCTTTAAGAGACAAAAGAAAAGAAAATAAAAAAGGAACTCGAAATAAAACTTACAGCTTGGTTGTGCTGAATACTAAATGTTACGATACAAGAAACAAAATTCCCGAAATATACCGATTCTAGGAGAAAACGATTCACTTTAAATCGAACAAAAATACTCTCAACCAATTATAGCCTTAGCTCGTAATTTACATAACGAAATATATCGGGTTAATCGAATGAATAATTCACAAGTAGCACCTAGCATGCGGTCGATCCTCTCGTGTAATTTGTAGACTTAGCCATGGCAACCAAAAAAATTTAATATTCCAAAAAGAAGTATATTCATTTTTTTTAATTGTATAGAGAATAATAGTTGTGACCTTTTTTTGAGCATGTGGAAATGGAAATCATCAAAATATATTTTTTTGTAGCATCAAGGTAGATATTTTTTCTTGTCGGTTTTTTGAGTCGAAACAATTTTTTTCTTTACTCATAAGAAGCCAAGCTAATTTTGTTGTAAAACTGAGGGAGCGACGGGTAGAGAGAGAAAAGTCGAAACAAATCAAGTTTTTTTTTGGTATTTTTAATAACTAATATTGTAGAACTTGAAAAACCTCACGGAAACCTAATCGCAAATACATTTTAAATGTTGTTCAATAAATAACGCAAATATACATTATACATTTTTTTATATCAAAGTAAATGTGTCTAGTTGGTAAAGATCTTTTTTATAAGACAACAAAAGTGTAAAACCAAAAGCAGCAAGTATGATTACATTTTTTTTCCTAGTCTAAGAGAAAGCGTTTTTTATATAAACATATACTTTACAAGAAAAAAGAACAAAAAAAACATACATATATAAATGAAAAACAAAATACAAGTGACTTGAATAAAACCTCAAGGAAGTTGCTATTAGCAAGGTGGTCAGTGCTTATACAGATCAATAGATTCAGAAATCCCAGATAGGCAATGTTCTTCTAAGCGATTATAGACGACGGATATATATTATATGGAAAGGCGCTTTATCCTATGAACCTTTTTGGTATTATTTTGTGGTTTCAATTACCTTCATCTCTGCTAAGTATACACCCCAGTTCCCCCCTTTTTTTTTAGCGCTCATCATAGTTCATATCCAGAAAAAAAAAATAAATAATTAAAAAAAACTATAAAAAAAACACCGAGAAATTATATACAATGCAAAAAATTATTATAAAGTTATGTATACATAGAATTAAAGCATAAATACGGCAAACTAGCAGGAACCGATGTAGAATCGACGGATATATAGGAAAATGGAGTCATTTTTTTTGCATAGTAAGGTTAACACACTCGATCGCAGTGAAAAATATGGATTGTACTGCCCATGAAAGATTTTTTAAAAGCCGAAAACAAACAATACGAAAAAAAGAAAAAACTAAGCGAACAAATTCAATACGAATGAAAACAGATTAAAGAAACAGAGATCAAGTAAGAACACTAAATCATGCCTACAGATAAATGAATAACGCAAGCAATATACATTCTTATATAAAGAAATTATATATATATATAGAAACAAATTAGAGGAAAACCCAACAAATAACAGTTAAATAGCAAGCAACAAACAATGGAAATATATTGGAAACAAAACACAAACAATTATATTAACTATACCGTATACAAAGACGTATATATATACATTATATACAGATTATAACTAATAAGTCCCGAAGTGGAAATTTTTTTTTGAAATAAATAAACTCTTAATAATATACCGTAATGTACCGTAAAAAAATGCATAAACGATACACACATAAACAAGAGCAGACAGTTCGGACACTCGTAAAAAGTTCGTAGTCCGTAAAATACACTTAAAAACAAAAAGCTAAGAATAAATTGAATTTTAATTCGTTTATACAAAAACACATATATTCATATATATATTAAAAAAAGATAGCAGCTAATTGTTGTACTTAAGATGTCACATTACAAAAGAACAAATAAACGAAAACATTTAAAATTCAACAAACTCAAACAAAAAGTAACGACTTTTAATTTAGCGATGACAGTGTTTTTCAATCTCACAGTACAGTTGGCAGCGCTTCTGTTAGTTAACACCAACTCTTTGGCGCCCACTTCAAATTTAAATGTTATGTCTCACTTCAATAAACAAAACGTAACAAGAAGTTAATATTAATTTTAACTCAATGATTTATATTATCTGATTGAACTGATTGCGTGAATCAGCTTTGCCTTTTGAGAGCTTTTGAGTTATCAAGTTGTTGTCTGCATCGAAGATATGCAATTATATCATCAGTGATCTTCCTGTTATCGCCGAGGGCATTCACTCGAGTGGCCCGAGATCATGGCAAGTGCTCTGTTAAATAATTCCCATTCTGGTCGAATTACAAGTGTACCGATATGGGTTCAGCTATAAATATATATGTTTCGTATACTATAGCCATTTGCACTCATATATTGATATCGAATCGAGTGGTAAACAAAGCGCTCGACAGACACTCCCCTTGGATGGGAAATGGTTTGTTGTTACTCGTAGTTTTCTTGATTATTTCTGCCGATCGCCGAGGCCCGATAGACGATGTGACACGTTTTCCGAGCGTCCCCAATTAGTGTTCCGGAATTGCGTCAGAGCACGCAATCGGCATGATAAGAGTTCCACAATGAAATGCACTGACTCTCGATCCTTCGACTCGTGATCCGTGATCCGCGATCGGCGCTCCATGATCGATGTCATCGTGTCACGAACGCACTTCCCAATGGCTATACTTGTATAAATATATGTCGTATATACCTATATGAATAATCGTACCATCGTTGGTGGCCTGCTATCAGGAGGTGTGATAAGTTTTGACTGACTTTTTGTTCAGTCATTGTTTGGATTCCCGCATGGGCCGTTTGAAGGTCGAAACCAAATCTGAATCCGATCCCTCGAGGGTTGGGCTCTCCGGTTGGATGGGTTGCATAATTTGTTATAGTGCCTGCCCCCCCGGAAAGTGGGCCCGACTTTGATTTGGAATGCCCGAGCACGTGCTTGATTCTCAGGTATAAAGAGTAACTTATCACGATCAAGTGGATGTGAAGCTCTTGAATTATATCATGCCCCTAAAATGTATTAGATTATACAATTCTTTTCCTTATTCTATCAGAGGATCTAACATAGGTTTCTAATACAATTGAAAACCTTTCATTTGAGCTGTTTCCCCGAACTGTTTGTTGTGAAATGAATTTCCAGAACAAAAATGTTTCAATCACCTGATTTCGCAGATCATTAACACCGGATTTTTCCCGTCCGATCCGTTGAAAACCGAGCATTATCTATTACAGACGCTCAACAAAAAGTGTAAATAATTCACGCTGAGTAATCATCGTTCGCCGTTCGACGACCTTCAAATTAAACATTTAATTGCATTTTTTTTAAATGGTATTTGTATTTTTTTGTTTTTGTTGCAAATAGCAGGTGTATACAAGTGTTTCATTACAATACCTTAACAATTAAAAGTAAGAGTAAAAGTAAAAAAAACAAAAAAAATGTATGTGTACATGTATAGGGATGATACAACTGCAAGTTGCATTTTGGTTGGGACTTGAAGTTGGTTTTATGTTTTGATTTACCATGTAAATTTTGTTATAGTTGTTTGTCAAAATAGTTTGTTTTTATAGTTTCCTGGTAGTTTAGTTTGCCGCATTCCAAGGCTGCCAAGGCTAAGTACTTAACACATCACAGATTGAATAACCCGACCCGATTCCAGTGGTCCCTGTTTCTCGTTTTTGTTGATTTCAAAGGATTTCTGGTTGCATTTATTTCCTGAGGAACATCTCGTGCAGCTCCACATCCTTCAGGTTGTTGGCCACGGTAAGGCGGCGGGCGAACTTGCCCGTTTGCCAGCGCTCCTCCAGCTCCTCGAGCGTCCTGCCTCTCGTTTCCGGCACAAAGGTGCCGATGAAGGCCGCCGCCAAAAAGGATATGAAGGCGTAGAAGGCAAACAGATTGGCCGTGCCCAAGGCGGCCTCCATATTCGGATAGATCTTCAGCATGATGAAGGCCAGGATCATGCCGAAAAAGACGGCTATTCCGGAGGCACTGCCGCGTGCCCGCTGCGGAAACACCTCGGAGATCATGAAGAACGGCAGCGTCAGCATGCCCATCGTGGAGAACACAATGTGGGCCACAATGCACGCCACCGGCACCCAGTGCCAGGTGCCCACCGTGTCCGGGAACCATCCTCCGCAGGCCAACAACAGCATGCAGATGCCCATGCCGCTGGCGGAGAATATGCCCGCCGGCTTGCGGCCCCACTTCTCGAAGATGTTGCTCATGAACAGCGTGGTGATGATCCGGGCCACGCCCAGCATCACGGCCACCAGCACCGGATCGATGGTGACGCCGGCCTGCTGGGCAATCTGGACGGCATACACGATGATCACCACGACGCCGCACATCTGCTGGAAGCCAAAGAAGGTGGTCATCAGCAGGACCGGCTTGTACACCTCCGGCCGGTGGATCATCTGGCCCAAGGACTCGCTCGCCGCCGTCGTCCTGCTGGCCGCCGCCACTTCGCGCATGTGCGACAGCTCCGCCTCGAACTCGGGCACGTAGTCGGACTCTGTAATATCAGAACATAAATCAAATTAAATAAAAATATAGTAAATGTTAGAAAAGGTATCCCAATGGAGGATGTTTTTCTTGAAGAAACAGATTTATTTTAGACCATTTATGGGTCTAAGTTTAAAGGATAAACTATCATCGAAGTTGGGTAAATGCGTTTTAAGTAGGACTATTAAAAAGATTCCTATCGTTAAATTTTGTTTGGGTTTCAGGAATTGGTAGGCCTTACATTTCCATAGAAAACCAAATATTTTTACTATCCTACACCATTTTTGTATCACCAATTTCAAGCATTTTCAAAATATGATATAAATACATATAAAATGATATCATTCGGCTCTTAAGTTGTTATTTAACTCTCTAAATGTTCTATTTTTCTGTTTGTAATAACTTGCTATAATTTTTGCGCCATTACTAAAGCCAAACACTTGAACCAAATATGGCAGCTATAAAATCAGAGAACAAATTGCCATTGCCAGCTACTATGGTCATATAATTATCTACTAATATGTAATATCAAGGGAGATAGATACAACTATCAATTTGTTGGATTGATAGGGCCAAAACCTGTCACTGCTCTTAGGCGATAAAAGAAATAGCTGGTTGTATTACAAATGTAATATGAACGGCGATTACTTTCGGAGATACCTTGAAAACTGTAAAGGTCATGGGTTGGCCTGCCCCGCAAAAAGTGTCGTTTTAATGGCCCTCCATTAGGGGCGCCCAATCGGGCCATTAAACTCACCGCTCTTGGGCAGACCGCGGAAGTATCTGAGGGACTGGCGGGCCCGCTCCTCCTTGCCCTTGATGAGCAGCCAACTGGGCGACTCCGGCATTGGGAAGACCAGCAGGGTGGCCATCAGTTGGTAGCAGCAGCTGATCGTGCAAATCAGCACGATGTTGTGGCGTATAAAGTATCCCAGGCAGTACATCATTAGGATTCCTCCCGCCAGGCCAAGCGAAGTGCCCAATATCAGGCGTCCCCGGATCTTAGGCAAACTGATCTCCGCGGAGTACACGCCCACGGGGGACACAAACATGCCGATCATGATGCCGCCAAGGGCCCGGCCCACCAGCATCTGGGCGTAGACGAGGCTGCGATCCTCGTGCAGGAAGCTGGTGGCCAGCAGGAACCATCCCAGCAGTCCTAGCAGGTTGGTCAGCAGGATGGTGTGCTTGCGTCCGATGCGGTCCATGAAGTAGCTGACCAGGAGGCCGCCCAGCGGACAGGCCATGTTGTTGATGGAGGCTGCAATCGAGGATTACAAGTCAAGGATTAGGAGGAATTCTGCAACCTTCATTTGTTTGCTTTTCTATGGCTTAAGCTCCCTTTTCACAGAAACAAATCTTAAATAATTTAATCAAACAAACACCAAATGGGAAACACCTTTAGGTTTAGTTAGTTTTGATATTTTTTGTGGCTTTTAAGAAAGTGTTATAAACTTATTTGAGATCACTTTGCATGCAAAAAACTAAAGAACTTTAAAACTTTAAAATTTCTCAGGCTTATTTCTCTGATTTCTCAGCTGATTTCTCGGTTATATTCGAAACCATTTTCTTGGGTTATCCCAGAATTACATTTCCTGGATTGCTCTTGCCATTTGAGATAGTAAATGGGTTTTATTTCCCAAGTGTTTTCATGATAAATCGCCACTTTTTTGCAATCAATTGTCTTGGAATTTCCAAAGACATAACACTCACTTCACTTGAGACTTACCGAACCAACTGGACTCCTCCTTGTTGAGCCAAAAGGGCTGTGTTTCGTCGTGCAGCTGGTTGAGGGTGACCGCCGGCATGCTGACCACCATGCCGGAGCCCAGGACCCCACAATTGCCCAGGAAGACCATCAGCTCCTGGCGCAGCACAGCCTTGCGCCTTTCGCCCAACGGCTTGTTCTTCTGCGACTCCTTGGCCTTGTCCATGTCCTTGGCAATGACGGTGGTGGACCGATAGGGCGGCATCAATTGCTGCTCCTGCAGAGCCTCCTGGCTTAGCTGGACTCCTTTCATGGCCGTGCTTTTGCGTCCTTTGTGTCCCTTGTGGCTATTTCAGCTCCCCGAGGAGGCGTGTCCCGTGTTTTACTTTTATTGTCGCAAGCAGCCTTCAGCTGTGTTTCCGCGCACGCCGCCAATCAATTAATGGCTCACAATTAGCTATAGTGGCGACGTCGTCGACTTTGGGCCAACAAATGCTGCCGCTTCTTCTGCTGCTGCTGCTGTTGCTGCTGTTGCTGCTTCTGCTGGTGTCTAGTGCTGTGGCGAGCGACAAGTGGAAACTTCCGCGCATTTCAATCAAGGGCTCGCTCCAGTATCAATTTCACAAGTGACTCTCGATGACGACCGGGCCGACTCTCCCGGATCCGCACAACTCTGCCGGCTACCCCACGCACAGGGTTCTGCTTGGGGTTCTACCTGCTGCCGGCTGCCTGCTGCCTGCTGCCTGGGTTTGGGTCCGGGTCTGGGCTTGGACTTATTGGCCTTCAGTTATCAGTCGCCGGTCGAGTGGTGCTCAGTTGGCTGGGGCGTGCTATTGATTCCCCGGCAAATCGCGAATCGCAAATCGATTATGACAGGCCCGGACTGACAGTTTCGTGTGCCATTTAGTTGCTGTTACTTACACGCCGCCCGTCAGCTGATTGTTGTTATTATTATTGATGTTATTGTATATTGTATAGTATATTTATGGTGTATTTGGTTTAGCCTCAACCGGTTGCGCGTCCGCCTGGGTCAGCGCTCCTCGAGCAACTAAAAACCGCGAGCCAGAAACCGAAAGTCGATCCCAGAGCAATGCTCTTACTTGGCTCGGCGCTCTGGTGGGGGCAGTCCCTGCTCTTTTTCTGCTGTGCCGGCAATAATTTTGCAAATTAATAATTATTGTTTGCATGCGTAGACGCGGCGTATACGCGATGTCGCCCCGATTACGTAGCCGCGATGGTGGCCCGCCCCGGGGTGTCCGTCCGCATGCGTGCGCTGTCAGCGCCGGCGTTTAAACGCAATTAGCCCGACTAATCGAACCGCCAACACCCCGGCTGACCCTTCGCCCATCCCCCCCGCCACTTAGCTGATAGCCAACGGCAGAGCGAAAAAATCAGGGCAATTTTCAGGCATTTTTCAGCTTCTGATACGAGTTTGTTTGAGCAAATATTTCTCTTTAGCTTGCAGGTATATTGACACACACATACGGGTATATCCCAATATCTTTTGGCCAAAATATTACATAGTTTTAATATACAATTTTAGATATTGCTCTTTGTTTTGGCCACACTGAGGAAAAGGGTAAACACATTAAAATTCTTTAAGCATTTTTTTTCGTGGCACTTTCTTGTTGAAAGCTATGAAATCAGTTAAATATTATTAAAATTACAATAATTTATTAAAATTTTACATTTTGGCAATGAATATTACGTGTTTTTCCTTATCAAACTGGGAAAGTTGTGTTTATTTTTTGTCCAATCTTTCACATTGTTAAGAAAATACTTCAAATACGAGTATTTGTATATTTAACCCATATTGTATTTTTATCTGCACTGAAAAATATATATCCTTCAATCTGTATAAGCAGGAGAGTATTAAAGCGTATTAATAGGGCATTAAAGTTCATTCTAAAATTATAATTGCTTTCTTATATTAAGCAAGAAAGACCCTATTGCTGATAGGAATAAACCCAAATTTGTGGTATTTATTGTCATAACTATTGCCACTTTTTCTGTAAAATGTATGGCATATTTTTCACAACTTTTGTCACTTTTTCTTCCTGTGCACTGCACCCCCGCACCACCCCCAATCGAACGACATTGGCAACGAACTTGACATTGGCCCCGGGTGTCGGCACTCTCGGGGGGACAGGGGGGGGGGGGAATGTTTTCGGATTAGTGAATGCCAAATGAACACCAAAATGAAGAGCCGCCAGGCTGCGCACCCTAATTCCTCTGGCAATTTGAAATTCAATAAAAAACAGCGCGTAAGCAATCTAATTTGTTGTTTTATGGCTTAATAATCTCCTGATAATAACCACTCACGTTTCATTCATTAGTGTGATTAAAGAGAGCTTTTTTTTAAATTTTTTCTGTTATTTTTTGGGTTGATAAAATAGATTATAGCTCAAAGGCCAATGTTTGATTTGAAGGAAACAAGTTGTGAGTTCATTTGAGATTTTTGGATTTTTATGGACTTATGATTTGATTTTGAGATGTTTAAAAAATCACGCTACTCTCCTGAGTTTCAGGGTGTTGCCATAAGGTAAACCCGAGATTTTCGTTAATGAAATTTCTTCTTTTTTGTTTACGAATCGGTGGGAAAATGCGCCTGCAGTTGGCCAAATGCCAGCGGGCAAAGCAAAAAGCCAAAGAGTGCTTTCAGCGGTTTCCGAGCAGCAATCGCCTCACTCTTTTATTATTATTTTTTTTTTTGCCACTTGTAGTGCGGAAGAGGTGCATAAATTATGCCCTGTCCGGCGATATTGAGCGGCACTTTAATACACCGGCGCTCTGTTTTGGCCCCCGTTCGATTTATCAGTAAATGGCATGCGAATGCGAACGGATCGCATCGCATCGCCCCGAATCTGATGATAAGTTTCGCATCCCGATGGCAGTGCGCTCGCTACTTTAATTAGCGAAATCCGAGCCACAAATTGTGGTTGTTTTACGACCACAACACTCTTCTGTAATCACGATAATGACTCGCCCCGCGTTCCGTTCACTTTAGTTGAGAATTTTGTACCGCCGTCAAATATTTAAATTATGATTGCGGGCCCAATTTGGCAGACTCAAATATTTATGGCTTAATATTTAAACAAATCAAACAAATTTTACCACTGTGAACACAAAAAACTGGGAGCAAAGTATTATAAAGGGGGTAACAATATGAGCCAGGCCATAAAACAAAAAAAAAAATAACGAATAATAAACGTTGTGCGAAACCCAAGTGAAGTGAGACGATAAGTAATTTATGGCCGGCAACCTGGGCCAAAGTGCCAGCAGATAATTTGAATTAAAATTTGATTTTCGGTCGTGGTTTCGGGTTGCCCGTTCCGATTGATTTATGCCAACCAGAGCCGCCGGCATAATTCAGGCCGTTCCCGCTTTATTTTCTGGGCCACTGTCCCCATCACCCCACAGCGGTGTCTACCACAATCAATCAACTCCCAACTGGCACTGCAAATCAATTAGTTGCGGGTGTCTCTCGGTGACAAGACCTGTTGCAAAAAATAGCGAGAAAAACGTGTAAAGCCAACTCCCCTGATCGCTACACAAAAACACCTTTTAAGTGGCTGAAACATTCGTATTTGTTTGGCTGGCTGTATGTAAATGCCTCTCCAGACAGCTGATAAAACAGAAATAATGGAAACGTGAGATTGTCTGGCCCAAAGACCGGCAAGCAAAATATATATACAGTCTGTATCAGATAGCCGGGGCTACTCGAATCTATATATTTATTTTGGTTTCATTATTCTGATCGGATACGAAGGGGGCGCCTGCTGACCGATTAGAGCAGCAAGTGCTGGGGAAAATTTCTCAAGGAAAAAAGCGTCTTCTTTTGAATTTTACCACCAATACCAAGGACACAATAAACAAGTTGATAGAAATTTATACTTGAAAGGTACAATATTTTTAAGTAGTGACACAGAGTAAGGGCTTTAGTGAGTGGTCTTGCCATCTCCCCATACATTTGTTTACCAATTTCCACTGTAAACTGATCGAAAAACTGGTTATCTGAAGTGTCTACGACGACGTCAACATAACTTAAAAGCCGCATCGCCGGCCTGGCAACAAGACTTTGTTCTGCCCAATTGGCCCAGTTGATTTTCTTGGGAATTTCTGCCGTGAAGACCCTTTCCGGTAGCTATCAGCTGGGAAATTTATGCAGCTAAAGTTATCTAAATGGGAGCACGAAATTAGAGTACTTGCGTCATCTAAAGTTAATCTAATTTCGAACTACAGAATGTGAATGCGGGGTGAAACTTTATATATACACATAATCCATAATCTTTAATAATAAATTAGAAAAAGGTGTAGATTAGGCGATTATAATGCTGTCAAGGACGTTTGCATCGAAATTAAGTTGTTGGTCTTATCTTGGTAGAGTTTTAAATAATATTGTTCAAGTATTAATTCAAATGTTTGATGAAATGTGTAGATAACAAGTAAATGATACCTTTTTGAATCACAATTACCTTTAAAAATTTGCTTTGTACAAAGTTTCAGATTGATTTGAATAACCGTTTCGGTTTTGGTATTTTCGGGTATTCTTGCGAGTGGTATTTCTTCCAGCTGCCCTGTTATCGATAACTCGCAGCTGTCAAGCTCTCCCGTCACCAAGCAGCATTTCCTCTGCCTTTGTTATTTACTGCCGCTCGAGAATCTTTTGCCCGCCCGAAGATGGTTTTCTACTTCAAAAGCAACGTAGTGCAGCCGGCTGTGGTGCTGTTCATGGGCCGCGACAAGCACGAGAACGAAGAGCTTATTCGGTGGGGCTGGCCCGAGGACGTCTGGTTCCATGTGTCCGATCTGTCGTCTGCCCACGTTTACCTGCGCTTGCCCAAGGGCCAGACGGTCGAGGATATACCCACCGATGTCCTGGTCGATGCCGCCCAGCTGTGCAAGGCCAACAGCATACAGGGCAACAAGGTCAACAACCTGGACATCGTCTACACAATGTGGGGTAACCTCAAGAAGACGCCGGGCATGGAAGCCGGCCAGGTGGGCTATCACGATGAGAAGGCCGTGCGGCGCATCAAGCTGGAGAAGCGCGTCAACGAGATCGTCAATCGGCTGAACAAGACGAAAACCGAGGTGGAGCATCCGGATCTGCGGGGAGAGCGCGAGGCACGCGATGCCGCCGAGCGGCAGGATATAAAGAAGGTGCAGCGCGAGCGGCGGGAGCAGGAGAAGGAAGCGGCCAAGCAGCGCGAGTTGGAGGCGGAGCTCCGCCGGTATGCATCGTTGCAGAAGACTGAGAACATGCGAACCAACTATGATGCGGGCAACGAATCGGATGACTTTATGTAGTATCGCCTGCAGTTGCTGCCACATACATATATTTGCCTCAAAATTTTTTTTATTAAATTATACAAGAAACGTTACTGTAATTCATGGTTAGTCGTTTTTATCTAAATCTCTGACAGCATCTCTATTCAAAAAGCGCGGCTCTGTTAACACACTTTCTGGCAACGCCACGTCTGCTATTAACATTGACTAAGGCTGTTAGACAACAGTCTGCTAGATAACAGCTAGGCTGTAAAGATTTAAATTTTGGCGCCAATTTGTTTTGCTGTTTAACATATACAATATATAACTCCACCGACTTTCTCAATTGGTTCGGGATTGCCACCGCACTTTTATTGCGTTTCGGCAACATCTGGCGGTCCTTTTGCTGCCATTTTTTCTGTCGGACATTCTTTATTATGACTGTTTATGATCCGTGTGAGTGAGTGCCTTTGACAGTTGCAGGGGCCGTGCCGTTTGCCGAACGTTTTATGGCTTCAACGGCTTGTTGCCTTTTTGAGTTTCTGGACAATCTGCTGGGCCGGCCGGGGCGGAGCGGGGCGGGGCGGGGCGGGGGTGACAAACTTTGGGTCAGCGCCTCGTCTGCGGCACGCACTCATTATCACCCGTTTTATTTTCACGCATTGTTCGGCGAACAACAATGGCCCGTCCCACAAAACACCAAACAACAAAGGGGCTGCCTCCCCTACCCTCCCCGCGCCATGTAAAAAGCCACGAAAAATATTGGAGGCTGTGTGTCTCCTTGATTATGCCATTGCTATCCATCCGACTTGGCTCAATGGCCGCTCGTAAACATTGATGACAGTTGCAGTTGGCCACGCCCCCATTCCCGCCCTTGATTGATTCCTGGTCTGCAGATTATTATTCACTTTTTTTCTGGTCTCCTTGGGGTTGCTTTTTTTGATTTAAAATGACTCTCGGCGGCGGTTTTACGACACTCCTTCGGGGGAGTTTGGTCCAAGCCTCCGGACATTCCGGCAATCGTTTGTCATTAATCAAACTGGCAACGGTAAGACTCCGGGACACTAGGATTCCAGGACTCCGGGACTCCAGAGCTCGGCATCCTCGTCAACGAAAGCTCCTCGCCATTGGGGTTCCTTTTTTTTTGTGAATTGCATTTGTCACCACACGCTCTGATGGGCGAGAAAATGGTGGGAAAAGCCGCACATTTCCCATTGATGCGGGTCAGAGGCGGAGGTCCCAACATAATTAGCCGTTTGCTGCGAAATGGCAGGGCTTATCATGATTAACTGCGTCCATGCAGCTGCATATGCAGCCGCAATTAATCACAAAGTTTGCAGCGGGATGGTGAGACAAAAGCCAGAGTCTCCTGTTTTGGTAATCAAATTTCATGTTTGTTTGCACTTGAAATATGTATATGCGCCAGGAGCAGCTAGTTTTCTCGACATTTTCCGTCATCAGTCATGAGGCTGCCGGCGGCGGGCGGCGGGCGGAGGGCGGAGGGCGGCCCATGGAAGAGGGCCATCAATCAGAGGGACCAACTATTAAGGCCAGCCAAGTGCGGGAATAGCTCTGCATAAATTTTCAAAAATATTCCCCATCTTCGTGGCAGATTGGCCAATCCCTTTGAAAAATTTCAAAATTCTATTACACACATCAGGGCAAATAAATGGGTAAACTTAGGGAAAGACATGTTTAAATTTGATTCGGGTTCAGGATTAAATTGAAATAAAATCTTGGCCACAATTTGTTTGGGTTTGCTAATATTCACATGTTAATTGCCGGCAAAATAAAGGAAATGTTAAAATTGTATCCAAAATTAAGAGAAAGGTTACAAAAACTTTGACATATTATTTCATTAAAATGTTGGTTCTTGAACTCCAACTAATCTCAAGCTTTTCATTAATGCTCAAAATTTGTTGGACTTTTAAGGGTTTTTCAATATCTTCTAAAAAATATCCCCCAAACAAACAATCAAGAAACTCTTTTGTATCCAAACTCTATTGTATTATTTCGTTTTTGAGGAATAACTTTGGTTCTTGAACTCCAAATAAGCTAAAACTTTTGATTAATGCTCAAAATTTGTTGGCCTTCTAAGGTTGCTATAAACTTTTTCAATATCTTCCGCAAAATATCCTGCAATCAAGCAATCAAGAAATCTTGATAAGGCAATCAGACGACGCAATACAATTTTGATAAGCCCAAATCCCTTTGGCAATCCTTGCAGATTACCTCCCGAATCCTAGAAACTTTTGGCCAAGCAGCCGAGGAAGGGCACTCAACAAATTGCCGAGTTGGCCAAAATCTGGCACGTCAGCGCACATTTTTGGGGCATCTAAAATTCTGATTTACGCTGCACGAGCGTGGCATCAAGAACAAAGCCCGTGCTGCAGCAATTAAAGTGATCGCTCATGTGGGATTTTGGGGCCAAGAGAAAAATATAGTAAGTGCCGGCGGAGTTTCCGCGGCGTGCAGGGGGTGCACTGAAAATTTCATGCGGCAGCAACGGCAAACAAAGCGAAAGGGAAAATCTGAAGCGTAACGAAACGAAATGAAAGAGAAGGAACTGCAAGTGCGCAGTTACTGTGTGTGTCCTTGCAACAAAAGCGAAGACGTGGCAGCAACTCTGAAGGCTTCCGGCGGGGCCGCAAAAGCGTGTGTGTGGGTCGTGCTTGGGTAGCTTGGATAGCTTCGGTGTGGGGGGGGGGGCCCGCCCGCTCAAGAAATTCCATTTAAATGTCCCTCAGTGGACAAATCAAAGATAACGACAAAAAGTAAATTGAAAATGGGAAACCGGACGACAGCCTTAACTTCACTTTCAGTGGCAATTAAGGGGGGTTTTCTTTTTTTTTGTTTGTTGGTAGCCATAAATCTTTGCCAGCCAGATATTCAGGGAAATCATTAGATTATGCCAGGCATTTTTGATTAGCCACTTGCCCCCAAAAAATTGCTGCGCACAGTCATGTCAATCAATCTGTGACACATCCTCGCCGATGTCCTTTTGGGGCCGGCATTTGCATGGCCAGGACATTCCCCGAAAAACTGGGAGCCTGCCCGCCTGCCTGCTAGCCTGCCTGAAATTAATTCGCATTGTTATGCAGATTGCCGGGATGGGCATCGTTAAGCATTTTGTCGGATCTAGCAGAATGTTCATAATTTTTTATATCAACTGCCGGGGTGCGTGTGGCAACAATGGCTAAGTGGCATTTCGCTTTTTCCCCCAATATTTTTTGTTTGTTAATAATCTTTTTACGACCCGTGCGCCCGATGGCTGGTTTTTGGAAAGTAAGCAATATTTTGCATATTTTATGGTCAATTTCGGCGTGTCAGGCCTTTTTATGACCGAAACTACTGAAATAAACTACAGATTTGATATTTTGAAATTATCATTCTTGTTTAATGTGCAAATTAGTAGCATAGGAAACCGCAAATTGATAATATCTGCTATCCTAAAACCCCATTAAGTCTATAAAATGCG
Source organism: Drosophila ironensis (assembly GCA_021223825.1). Classification (NCBI taxonomy): domain Eukaryota; kingdom Metazoa; phylum Arthropoda; class Insecta; order Diptera; family Drosophilidae; genus Drosophila; species Drosophila ironensis. The sequence goes on from JAJJHQ010000964.1 coordinate 329,142, forward strand.
TGCAATCATTGCTTGTTTATGTGTTGGATATTATTAGGATTGCATGGCCTAATGGGTTGAGGGCGCAATTCAAATCAATCAAAATCCGGTTAAGTCTGCGAAAAGGTTGCTCATTTTTTTCCTTTGCTGCGAGGAAAGTGGAATAAAGTACCCCCCAGGCATGTCCTGCAAGCTGCAGGCAGCATCTTGGGCGGCGACCAAGGACGGAGGGCAAAGGACGAGGAGCAAGGGACGAAGACGGGCACTGGAGGGTCATGGAGTGTGGCGACACTTGCTTGATTTGTGGCCCGCGGCGACGACAAGGTCGTTTTTCTAACGCTCTTTCTAGATGCACTGAAAAGTATGATAAGGTTCTTAAAATTTTTGAAAATCCAATTCATTTTAAGATATTTCGTATCGCTAAAATCCAAGTTCTAAGGACCGTTCTTAGGAGATAACGATGCTTTTTTCATTAACTTAAAGTCTCTATAGTTTAGGGTTAACTTAGATAGATTATGGGTAAATATTTAACGAACTGGTGTTGCTATTCATTTTAATCTTTATGCCATCAAAAACCATTTCTAAAATTCTTATAGTCTCTATAACTTTGAGAAAACTAACATAGATCTGTAGGTACCTATTCAATAAGCTGGGATAATTTAAATTATAGAATGCAACAGTTTTTATATAATTTAAGAGTGCTGGTCATAAAAAGTAAATAGCCCTTATAGTTTGAGGGTAATAATCAAACACGTTTGCGAACATATTAAAGTCTTGTTAAGAATTTGTACAAGTACTATCTTTACAAAACCGGAAAAGCCAATATATATAAATTGATCTTGTGAAAAATACTTGAAAACATGGAATTTTTTGCAGTGCCCTTGGCTGGCGGCTGCAGCGGCATTGGCATCATAAATCGCCTGCACTTGAACCGATGGCCGATGGCTTCCTTCCGTTTATTGGCCCCGCTATGCGCCATTCCATTCCGCACTTTTAGCCATTTAAGCGCCGTTTTCTGGCCGCCTTGTCAAATGTGTTTATGGCCCAGACACCCGCCCCCAAAACATGACCGAACCGAACTGAACCGAACTGAAACCAAAGCAAAGTCAAGCCAAACCAATCGAAGTCCCCAACACCGACAACGACATCTGTGAAATGTTGCTCGTTTTGTGAGGAACTGGGGAAGGAGAGGGATTGGGGCATAGGGGGTTGCCCAGCCCATGCTGGGTGACACGGAATTCGCCCTTCCCCCAGCCGCCCCACAAAAAAATTGGTTCATTAAGAGAGGAAAGCAAATGGCTTTATATTTTATTGTATCGCCCGCACATGCCATAAACACTTGAACCGAAGCATTACCAACGACATCTGTCCGTTAAAGTGTCTGTGAGTCATTTGGGCCGAAGAATTAATGGGAATCCCGCTGATGGTATCAATCAAACTTAAGGCACTACAATCCAGCCACCTCTACCCTCCGAAACCCAGTAAATAGATAGCTCTAATCTTTTTCGCTTCAAATATAATCTTTTACTTTAATTGAATTCTTCAAAATGTATATAATTGTTTTTGGTTTTATCCATACATGTATATATATATATATATTAAATATATAGTTTAGCTTTTGATATAGTACACATGTGTATATATAATTGGTTTGCTCAGGCTCTTGTAAATATTGTAAACGAGTTAATTAAACATTCATAATCAACAATTTGTTTTCGTAACAGTACCGAGAGTGTGTTTATTGAGAAATCTTTTGAATATTCTGTCTGCTGGATGTGAGAGTTGAAGTTGGAGTTCAGATTAGTTTAGTTTACATTGTTCCACAAATTTTGCACTAGACTTTTTGGTTGTTCTGGTAAAATACATTTGCAGTTATGCGTATCTTAAGCTTAAAGTACAATAATTCTTGGTTTAGTTTACTTCGATCTGGATGGGTTTTTGGTTTTTTTGTTTGTGGGCCCCTCGAAGGTGGCCCAAGGAATTTAAAGCTTTCGTTAGTTAGTTGTTGTTCTCATCTCACCTCGTCATCTCATACCATTTCATGTCATATGATATCATATCATATGCCTTCCCTCAGCGTAATCGTCTTCAGCTACAAATGATCTCCTAGCCCTTTTCCATTCACAAAGTTGGTCGAAATTACTTACAAGTTAGTTAGGAGAGAGTTTTCCCCGTTTTTTCTATAGGGAATATAGTAGGTATATAATAGAGTTCTGGGGGCTGTCGTTGGTCAAGTTGGGAGTTGTAGGCCGATACATTTGAGCTTTGGGCTTACGAACTAAAAATGGGCTTTAACCATTATTTTGTATATATTTATTATAACTTTATTTTGCATTTGTGTATGTATACATAACAAGTTGATTGGGCATCCAATATTTCAATATTTTTGTGTTGCTTGGAGAAGAGAAACGAGCTAAGTTTTGAGTTCGAGGAGAAGTGGTTTAAGGTTAGATAGATAGGTAGATAGATAGACTACGTTGAGTAACACTGGATAGGGCTAATAATACTCTAGGATAGTTACTTTTCTTTATACTGGTAGATGCGGCCGTTGGCTGGCATTAAGTAAATAAAATTGACTGAAATTGACTCTGTGCCAGCAGAGAAAATATAACATTCGGCAGCAGTGCGACAGAGTTACTTGTGGAAATAGAGTTAGCCGAGTGATACATATAGGCATATATTGTTGCAAATATTGGACAGTGTTTTAATCCATTTCTCTGCATACCCCAATAAACAAAAATTCATTACAATACAACATTTTGGCTGCCAACTAACCGATTTTCCTCCGGTTCCTGGTTACAATTCACATTGCCTACTTTTTGGAGGTCCAACTATTGTTGTAAATGTTTGGCCTTGTCCTCTAGCAGTCTCCAATATTGGAGAAAGCTTAGGGCAAATTTATGTCCTTTAACTAGAAAAAAATTGACTACCTTGGCAGCCCTCACGCTCAATCACACCGCACACCGCACACCTCACACGACTCACACACTGGATCCGTATCCGTATCCGTATCCATATCGATATCTTCGGTGAAATCACACCTACACCGGCTCGGCACTCTCGTCCAGCACCATGGAGTGCAGATCCATTGCCGAGCGGGTTTTCCTCGGCGGTCGGGGCATCAGATAGTGACTGGTGCTGGCCCCCACGAACACGGAGTTCTGTCTCGGCCGCGACACCTGCGACACATGCGAGGCGTAGCCTGGAAGCAAACAAATCGGGAAGGTTAATGGATAATGGTTCAGTCCCAGAAGGCAGTCCAGAAGGGCATATACAGGAATGGCAAAAGGGACTGTTTGTGGGTGTGGGGGATACAGACGCTTGCTGCCGGTGGCATAACAATCAGGAGCACATGAATGTCAACTCGTAGGCTCGCTGAGGCGAAGCGGCAAGTGATGGTGATGATATCGTGACGGGATTTCTTTCAAGCAGTTTCTCTAAGCCAAAAAGTGGTTACATTTGTGGTAACTAACAAGAGTTAAAGCTCATTGGGCTATCAGTTTTCATTGACCAATTTTATAGAGAAGAGCTTAAATACCCAAGAGTTTAAATGTCTAATATTAGGAATGGTGTCCTTGTTTTGAATAGATGGAATAGTTTGGATTGTTTTTCCAAGTTCCTATAAAGGGGTTCTTATTTGATAATACGATGATTGCCATTGCCTTACTGATACAAGATTTAATGGCGTGTCACGAGCCCTTCCTTCTTCCTTCTTGTTTCAACATTTTGCGGGGAATTTGGGAAACCCCCCGAGCGCTGCTGCCCCGCCCCAACTTAATAGACTTTCCGCTCCCGGTTTGGGGTCACAGCATTCAGCACTCAGCTCTCAGCACTCCGGCCCCCCTCAGATTTATCCACATCATCATCATCATCGACTATATCTGCGCTTCCACTTCCACTTCCGCGCTCTACTCCAGGCAGCTCCTTTGGCTTGCATGTTTTATGGGCGTATTTCTATCTCTGGCCGCTTGCTCGTCTACCATGCGTTTCCATGAGATTTAATTGCGCAGCTCAAGGATGTGGCAGGAAGCCGGCGGAGCAGGAAGGAGGACGTCCCCGCCAGCAGGGGCATTAAAATTGTATTGTTATTTGCTTCACTTGCGCTCCGCTGCCTCCGTCGCTTGGCGGCGGGCAACTTAATTGTCTGGCAACTCATTAAAAAAATGCGAATGCGAGTGCCAGTGCCAGTGCGAGTGCGATCTCCACACAACGCAGCACAACAACTAAATAAATGCTGTATTTAACACAAGTGCCAGGGCACGACGGCATTAATGAATCGCTTCAACTAGCGCCCATTACGCATAAGCATTTCGATTTGTGTTAACGCGATTGGGATTACCATAAAGCTGGGGGGATCACGGATGCGTGCATATGTTAAATAGGAGTTCATTAATTTCCAAAGCGACTGAATAATGCAATATGGCAGAGTCCCCGACGATTTATTGCGTAACATGAATCCTAATAAATCGCTTAACCAGCCAAAACGTCGACAAGTCAGAATTTAAACGAGGTTGTGATTTGTGGGTCGTGCTTGGTTATTGCTTTAGCTTGTTAATTAAGGGATAATTCAAATTGAGATAATAAAATCAGGGTGTTTATTACCTAAATTATCAATGTGTATTGCAAGTTCATTGAAAACTATGCGATAAAATGCAGAAATGTCATTATCAATACTCGCAAACTGCCCCGAAAGTTTGATGTTACCTAATTGAAAGTTAAGCGATAAAAATGCCCTCAAACTGCTTGGGAAATATTGGACTTTTCATGTAGTTTGCACCACTGTACCGCCTTTGGCCACGCACAAAGTATGAACTACAAGTTGTCGATACTTTGAGCCCGGTGGATGTTCGATTTTAATTGCATTCGCTTGCCAGCCAAAGGGACAGGAGCTTCTGTTCTGGGTGGCTGCCTCTGGGTGGTTGGGTTGTCAGTGTGTGAGGGAGGGGGCGTGGCCCTGTAAAGGGCAAGCAGGTGACGTACTTACCCTTGGCATAAATGTTGGGATTATAGGCCGCAAATTGACACGTCGGCATATTCAGATTGTGCACCATGCCCATCGACATTCGCGACACGGAGGCGCGCTGCAAACAAAGGAAATAATGGTTACATCAATTCCTTCTTGGGTTATTTTATAGATTCATATGGGGAGTTTCGGATTTTAAGAGCCCTTTTGTAATCAGCAAGTCACTTGAATTAGTTAGTTTTCCGCTATAATATTTTAACCCCAAATAGAATTATATCTCTAGATGCTACAATCTCAGAAATGCTGTTACATATAAGGAAGAAAGTACAGTTCTATGCACATTGCAAGGGTGGTAAGGGGCGTGGCAAACATTTGAAATAAAACTCTATCTGCGTAGACATACAACGGACCTAACGCAAAAAGAATTACGTCTCTAGCTCTTACCATATTGGAGAACAACGGGTTCATATACACAGACGGACGGACATACGGACATGTACCTAGTTTTTCACTCCAACCGACTTTAATTAAGAGTACATTAAGGGGGTGTTACCTGGTGCGTTTGAACGGCGTCCATGTCCACCAGCGGGCAGGAGCTGCGGTGCTGCTGCTGAAACTTCGGCTGATAGGGCTCCAGCATCCGGATCTTGCCCCAGCGGTTGAAGAACAACATGATGGCGCCCACCCAGAGCACGAGGACGAGGCCCACAATCAGCACCTCCTCGGTGCGCACAATGATCTTTGGGCCTGCAAGCAGAGTTAGCGTGTGTATTCCTGTAGAGTGTTTTGTTTGCGCACTTTCAAACCCAAAGGCACGGCATCCGTGTTTGTTTTCTTTCATTTTATTTGGATTATGGATTGGAAAACCGGTCGCACGTAGCGCGCATAAATAACTCCGGGAATCAGAGCCGGGAAATTCAATTATCGCCGCCGCGAAATCTTCGCGATAAACAAATGGCTTGCGTTGGGATTTTCGTATTTGTTCGCATTTGGCATTTCGGGTACTTTGGGATTTGAGAGTCCCGTCCCAGGCTAAATCCATGCCATGGGATTTCGGGCATCCAGGTGGCAAAAGGTTGCACGTGGAAAATCGAATGTATCCACAGGATACGCGGCAGCCTTTCCCCCCCAAAAAAAAGATGCATAGGCATCGGGCAATGCCTTTGAATTGAAGCTTGTTTTCTAATTAAAAACTTTGTCGCTTGGTTAGCTCCCAATTAAAGTTTGCTTTTGGTTTATGCGAAACTTTTTTCCGGCATTTCAAATTGCCATGGTTATTTGCAAACTTTTTTCCCCCCTCAACTTTCTGCATCATTCAAAACTTGTTGATTTTGGGGAAATAACATGGCAAATAAATAGGTATGCTTGAAATAAACTTTCACGGCTCTGGAAGCCACAGAAAATACACGTATTTGCATTCAAATGATATGCAATTTTGCAACCAAAATATTTATATTGCCTTTATGGAATTGAAATTGAATTGAAATGAAAGCGGCAACCGCAACGCTGCAACGCTGCAACGCGGCAACACTGGCTCACCTGTCTCCGCCGGCGAGCTGCTGTTGGTGGCTCCCGTGGTGGCTCCGGTGGTGAAGCCCTCGTCCACCTCCTGGCTGCCCAGCTCGCCGATGTAATCCTCGCTGCCATTGGACGAGGCCGAGGACGATGAGGGCGGCGACATGGGGGCCGTTTGTTCCACCTCCACGAGGAAGTTGGTGCCCCGCCAGCCGGAGCCCCATTCTAAATGGTTGCGGAACAAATATTACATAAATAACATATTTTTATTGCCTAACAGGGCCGGGCCCACCTTCTGAGACACTGGCTGCCGTGGTCACATCTTCGCCGGCAACTGAAATAAAGCGAAAAAAACAATCAAGTCCAATATTAGCTTTGAAATCTGGCAAAGGCAAGTGGTTATATCATTTAAGACTTATAAGTAGTTAACTTCGGGGGCAAAGTCCTGAAGCTGCAGGACCATAAAGTTATTCCAGCAATAAGCACTCGCCAAACAGATTTGATGGGCAAGTTTGCCACTTGAAAATTCCCTCTATTATGCAATCGTGCTGCACTTAAAGGATCATATATAGCCGTGCTTATACCCAGATGATTGCCTGCCAGGCGGCCAGGCGGGCAGGTTGCAAGGAGGAATATTGTCCGGGTAGGATGGGGTACGCGTGTGGGGGTGTGCGGGTGCTTTGTTGTGCGAGTGTCAAGGATGAAGTTTTCCAGGCGGTGACGTTGGCAAAAGTTTGTCTAAAGTGCTATAACTGCACTTCTCACTCGTGCATATGCAAATGGGCGTGGTTTTCAAGGGGCACCCAAAAAAAAAATAATAGTTTGTTGGGTTGGAAAAACCAGAAAAACGTGTAGTTATATCTTAGGTATAAAGGTATTTTTGGATTGAAACATTCATTGATTTTGTGTACTCTATTTTAGCAACCTGTGCCAGACCTTCAAATGAATTTTTCAGTGCCGAAGCCCGGGCACTCAAGACTTAGTGTCTTTGTGTAGTTATTTAGTGCATTAAAAGTTTTTGCTGTGAAGGGGGAAGTGTGGGGGCTGCTGGGCGGGCCCGCCGGCCTTGATAATGCGAGAGTGTTACTTATTTATTACATTTTTGTTCTCTCTTTCGATGATGTATGGCCAAGGCAAGGAGGTCCGGGAAGGGGCTGGGCCGAGCCACACGAGATGTGTGCATGGTGTGTGGTGTGGTTTTGCCGAAAAAAACCCACAGACAACACCGCTAAGCCTGCGAACAGGTGGGGCCGAGCCAACCTTCCCGCCTGGTCAGGGCAAAAAGTGGAGCTTCTCCAGGCATTCAAGGGAATTGGCCATCAGCCAGTCAGTCAGGCAGTTAGGCAAACGGCCTTGAAAGCATTTAGCACTCATCGGATACACAACCTCCCTGCCAACACACACCACACACCACACACCACCCACCACCTACCATCTACCACCCTCGACCCGCCGACACAAACTATTTATTTAGTTGCTTCATTTGCCTAATTTGCTTAATTACATGTGTTCGAGCTCAAATCTATGCTGGAAATGAGTTAATTAACATGCGCAAATTATACGCAATTCCCGACGGGATAAGTACACGGGATGCGATAGCATGTACGAGGATCCTGCCATAAAAGGATGTGTGTTTTTGGGCATCTAGGGAATTTCCGGGCAACCGTCAGCCAGCGAAGCTATCGCACGAATTTCCCCGTAATTTATGAATGAAAATTGTGGCAAAAAAAAAAAAAAAACGCCAGAGTGGGAAATGAGCATAGTAATAAAAATGAAATTAGATACAGGAGAGGCGAAGCGGAGTGGAGTGGCGAGGAAAAACCGGTGGAAGGGTGAAGTGCAACAACCGGAAGGACTGCGAGGAAAATTGCGTTGCAGGTAAGCCCTCTGTACCTTTCTCTTTTCACCAATTTCCCAGCATTTTCACAGCGAGTGTGTCACCGGACTGGAATCGCCATTAAATGCTCATTAGAGTAAACAAACAACGCACAACAAGCAGCGGGTGAATGCAATTTTAATAATCAGTAGCCCAGAGACAAAGGTCCCAGGGCCTGGGCCTGGGCCCTAGCCCTGGACCCTGGCCCTGGACCCTGGCCTGCATGGATAAATATATACTCGTATAAATAATATAGAACGGGCCTGGGATAGGATACAACAGGCTCGAGGCTTGGGCCGGCAATTAACGAAAACATTTTACGCAACATTTGTGACTCACACAGCTCTCCCTCCCTCCCTCCCTCCTCCTGTGAAGGAGCAAGGCAGCCTCAATTGCAGACAGCTAATTAAATCGAGTTGTAAATATTCCTCTATATGTATATGATATAAAAGGGAATTTACATACAAAATAACCGGCAAGGCTGTTTGCTTGTCTACTGACTCGTTCAAGGGCAGACGAAAAATCATTAATGCCTATTTCATTCATGTTTTGAATGGAAGCTGTGGGAGGATATAACAAGATATTCATTGAGAAATATCACATAATATGCAGAATAACTTTATGTTTTATTGTAAAATTGAATAGTGTAAATACTTATTTGTAAATTGTTTTGCAAACTTGAATTTTAAACAATTTTGAAGCCTAAATAACATATTTTAAGTTTTATTTCATCCTAACTATACCCTGTTCTATAGTCATGTCCGTCTGTCCGTCCGTCCGTCTGTCCGTCCGCCCGTCTCTCCGTCCGTACGTCTGTCCGTCCGTCCGTCTGTCCATCGTTTAATAGTGCCAATACTGATTTGTAAATTGATTGGCAAACTAAAATTCCAAGAACTTTCAAGCCACAATAACATATTTAAAGTTGTATTTCTTGTGGGATCTTATCATAATCTTAACCGTATAACCGTCTAGATCTTGGAGATTACAATAGACAAATAAAAAAGAATTGTAATTCTGATTAGCATAGCCAATAACTATCTATACCCCTGCAGGTGGATATCAAGAACCGGGTATACAGAAGAGCCTGTATATCTTCTACAGCTATTCTCTTCTGATATTACTATATATTCTCTCTATTTAATTTCCAGTTCGGTAAATAACTCAACCAATAGAATTCTTAAAGCCTTTTTAAAGTAACGATTTGGAAACCCAAATATTGCAAATTAATACAAATTTGCTAAAGCATCTATAAGCTGCAAGATGCAGGTTTGATACCAACAAAATGTGATTAACCATGCTCTTGAGCCTCAACTGTATACATTTCTTGTGTAACATTCAGTTGAATAAGTTCGATTGAACGAAACGAAGATGAAGCCGTCTCGAGTGAGACTTTGGCAGATACTAAAGCCAGGCCAAGTTTTTCCCAATAAACTTTGTGAAAGCGGCGGCGCACAAGAAAAAATGGAAACCGGATTACAAATGTAAATAAACATCAAGAGGAGAAAAACTCCATAAGCCATTCAATAATTCATAAGAGCACACCCACGGACACTGAGAGAAACGGGGAGGGGCCCGGTTGGGTAACCTGTGGGACGGGTGACAGTCATAATACAAACACAATTATAACTGAGGGAATTCTATTGATTTTCTTCGATTACGAGCGGACTGGGGCAGGATGTCTGGCTCACGTTGTAGGTTCCTGCGAGTCCTGCAAATCAAAGGGGCGGAACTGGGGCGGCGGGGCGTCGGGGGCGTGGCAGGTGCACGCTGTACTCACAAAAGCCGATTACTTACATGGTCTCCCCAACCTGAACCTGAGCGGCAAAAGCCAAGGAAAAGGAAATTCAAGTCGACGTGACGCATGCAAAGGCTTCGCACAACCCAAGAATTCCGAGCACAACAAAGGCACAAATGACAAGCAAATGTTGCCGCAAAGGGTTTGGACTTTTCAGATACCTTCTATAATCATTTTAAATATGGCTGGGAAATGTACGGAGCTTGTACCCCTTAAAAAAAATAAGATCTTTAACTCAATATCAAAGGATCATGGAAAACAAAAGAGCTACGATTGCTGATGGAAGCTTTTTGGATATATTTCCTATAATATTTGTATATTTTTTGCGAGATTAGGCCTCAAAAGCTTCCCGGAATATATGAATAACTATTATACGCTCGTATGAGACAATCTGGACCTACCCCTTGCCGTATAGCAAATTATATTCACCCAATTTCAAGCATTTAACCCTTGAAAATGCCCAAAAGGATTCCTTGGCCCGCGTAGACAAAAAACTGTTGCATAGCCCGGGGCGCAGTGAACTAAAGCGAGATAAGGAAATAAAATGTCTGTCCAACTTAAAGTGAGCCGTGGGGCATGGACGTACCGAGGAAAACACAGAAAGGGGGGTCACTTTGGACCACTAACGAAATCACTTTAAAGCTGGCAAAAAAAAAGTGAGGAGAAAAAACTGTGCGATGGGCACGTAAAGTGGCCATCGTAAAATAAAGCAAAAGAGGAGCAGGCGGCGGCGAATGCTTAATTGTCCTGTTCCCAATGGGCGTGGCCATCAGCCTTAGTCACTGAATCAGTCGAGCACAACTGTACTTAAGCGATGCTTTAGTGGGGCAAATTAAAGCCATCGTTTCCGAAGCCATAAAGTGCACTCTATGCGAATAAAACCCCTTTTAAACACTTTTTGCGGTTTAACCGATGCGAGCGGTGCCTGAAAACTTGGCTGAAACTTTTTCGTTTAATTTTCATGCACTGACCGAAAGCGGGGAATCAAATGGAACACATAAAATGGGAAATATACGAGTCTATAACTTGTAAATGCTACTCCATCTAGCGTGCTTTATTTAGGTGTTTTCTTAGTTTTATTAGTGCAACTCCAAACTATTTAGAGATTTTTAAATATCCGAGTTACGGGCGTTCTGTTTTTCCTGTTTTAAGGATGCTGATTTAAGATATTGGCCACATTAATCACTGATACAATTTGTAGATTTTAAATTGTCTCATTCCAGGAAACCACCGTCAATCCCTTGAGTTTGTTCAGCAGATTTCCTGCCTAAATCGAGTTACTTGCGATTCTGCCACAGCAACTGTACCTTGCCCTCAAAAAAGGTTTTTGCAATTCCAGAGCAGGTTGTCCGCCCTGTCACTTCCGCTTTCCACTTGCGCTAGATTGACCTCAAGGACTCGCGTGCACCTGGTCCTCCTCGCGACGGGCAATCCCGGCCAGCGTGTTTGGGCTCCAGCTGTGATGCTGATGCTAAAATGTCATCAGGTGTGCCGGCTATTGTCGAAAATTAGAGCCTAAGTAGCCTCGCCCTCGCGATGCGCGGGAGAAAATGCCAAACACATGTGGATCGCACTGGGCCGGTGCCAAATTAGAGTGTTTCCCCCGGTTTAGCGATGTGATTTTCCCGCGGATGCGGAAATACCGTCGCGACTTTTGACGGGCATTTCCGAGCGCCTGCGGAATTTTTGGCCCGATTCCCTTGCCCGCTTCGAACTCTGAACTTGGATGGATGGCCGGCCACGGGAGGGATCAACAAGTGCCGGCAGGGCACACAGTCAATCATCATCATCATTGGACTGCCGCTGGGGTGGGATATGGTACTCTATCGGCATATGCATATCCATCCATACGCGAGTATATACCTAACTACCTGCCACGATCTGCACACGCGGTCCGGTTTTTATGGCCGTTTCGATTTTATGGCCATGGCCAAGGAGTTGCCGTCGCCGATACACGGAAAATGCGTTTCGTAAACAAAGATCCGTGCTTTCCACTGCGGCTAGCCATTCGTGTTTTCGTTTTCGCTGGCATTTTCATTTTGGAAAACGGAAAACCTACCTAACATCCCTCCCACCATCCCTCCCTTTTTTCTGCTTTTTTTTTGTTTTGTTTTTATTTGTTTGTTTGTTTGGCATATTTTTTCTTCGGTTTTTTGTTTGAGGAGGGAAAAAAGGAATTGCATTGATGCACTCGTGATCACACAGATGTTCGGCGGGGCAGCGCGAGTCCTGGAAACGGCGGACATGTCCTTGCCTTTGTTCTTGGCCAGCTGGCCAGATATCATCCGACCCCGGAATTGGTATAGTACCAATTCCGGAATCCACAAATGAAAAAAAGGAAAAAGGACAATTGCTTGGCTTGCACTTGTGCCCGAAAGTTGCATTCAACTTTCGTGTCATTTTTCTTGGGTTTTTATTTTCGTTTCTGTTTCATTTACGGTTTCGGTTTTGGTTTCAGTTTTGGTTTTGGTTTCATTGCCACGATTTAGGGTCCCGGTCACGTATCCTTCGAACTATTCCGCCGCCGATGTTGTTGTGATGTTCTTTGTGTCAATGGCATTTCAATTTCGTGGCCATTTCCCTTTGGGGGCTTCGTGCGGAATCTCCCCTGCATTCGCATTCGCATCCAAATCCAAGTCCAACTCCAAAGCCAGTCAGTTCCAATTTAATGGACAGCAGTCGACGAAAATCAACTGGATTTCTCGTCTGCCCTGGTTTCCTCTTTTTTCCGGTGACAGGACTCTTGGCCCCTTTGGCTTGATTTCTGCCACAATGTTGCGAATCTCGTATGCGAATGGCTCACTTTGCAATTTTGTAAATTGTGGAAAAGGGTCTGCTCACCGCATACTTGATGCAGTGCATTTGATTCGATTTGTTTAAGTTTTGTCTACATTTTAGGTAGCCACTTTTAACGATGCAGGCGAGGAGTGATTCTAAAATTCAAGGAATTCCGTTTAAGAAATAACATTGCTCCCTACATATGGAAAGCTTTAAGTTTGGGAAAGCTGTTGTAACTACAATTCAATCAATTTAAGTTTGCATATTTAAAGGTGGCCTGCATATTTTTGGTGACCCCGACGCAACGTCCCAACACTTAGCTTAAGGAAAACTTTCGCAATTAAACTTTAACGCAATGCTTCACACCAATGCATTTGATTCGATTTGTTTAAGTTTTGTCTACATTTTAGGTAGCCACTTTTAACGATGCAGGTGAGGAGTGATTCTAAAATGCAAGGAATTCCATTTAAGAAATTTAATTGCTTCCTACATATGTAAAGCTTTAAGTGTAGGAAAGCTGTTGTAACTACAATTCAATCAATTTAACTTTCCATATTCAAAGGTAACCCTGCATATTTTAGGGTGACCCCGACGCAACCTCCCAAAAACTTAGCTTAAAGAAAACTTTCGCAATTAAAATTTAACGCAATGCTTCCCACTTCAAGGCAGTCCAGTGCATTTGATTCGATTTGTTTAGGTTTTGTCTACATTTTAGGTAGCCACTTTTAACGATGCAGGAGAGGAGTGATTCTAAAATGCAAGGAATTCTGTTTAAGAAATTAAATTGCTCCCTACATATAGAAAGCTTTAAGTTTGGGAAAGCTGTTGTAACTACAATTCAATAAATTTAAGTTTGCATATTCTAAGGTGGCCCTGCTTATTTTTGGTGACCCCGACGCAACGTCCCAAGAATTAGCTTAAAGAAAACTTTTGCAATTAAACTTTAACGCAATGCTTCACACTTCAAGCTAGTCCAAGTTGATATGCAAATATCCTCGCACAGGATATATGTAGTTGCCCTCGAGAAAAAGTGGCAATAAATTAAGATAAAACTCAAACACTTGCCGGCTAGCTGGCAATTGACTTAAGGAACTGCTGCACGAAATGTAAAGGGAAATACACTCGAAAGGATGTTATATGCAAAGCAATAAGGAAGTCGTGAGTTTGCCTTGCATGCTACTTAGTTAAATTGTCAAGGGTCATTCCTCATACGTGCCCGCTCGCCCTTAGTTCGCCCGAGGAGCCCGGCATCAAGGATAATACGGGTACATATAGTAAAATGTATGCATGCTGGCACGCCCACTCGATGTCCTTGTACTTGGATCTCTATTGGTCTGCGCCAGCAGCTCCGGCACACTCCACCCGGTCGAAGCTCTTGCGGCCACTCCAGGGTTCCTGATTCACTGAACAAAAATGATTTGACATTATCCCGAATTTCATGCAACGATTCGATTGATTTTCTTTGCAATTTCTTCGGGTGCCGGAGCCGGGTCACTGGCTGTGCTCTGCTGCGACTTCCGCTTCCGGTTCCACGCTCGCATCCGTTTCAGTTACCCCGAAAGCTGATGCCAAAATCCATGGGGTCCATGGAGTCCATCCTGCATCCTGCATCCCGCATCCCGCAGCCTGCAGCATCCATCACGTGCAGCCGGCAAAGCGGCAACAAATGCAGCTCACATGCCGGTTTACGTGACTGATTCAGATACGGATACGCATACTGATTGCCGTGGATGTGACTGTTGTGACTGTTGGCTTGGTTGCTGCAGATTTGAATCCAGATACCGGGTAAACAGCAATGGAAGCAGGAAAAGTCCGTCGCTGGCCGGGGAAAGTCCGTCCGGGCGCTGGGAAACGGGGAAATTCCATTGCGCGTTTTCCCGAGCCAAAAATATGCGGGAATTTTAGCGATTGCGTGTGAAAATGCAACAAGAGGCAAGCAAGCCAGCCAAATGTGCGATAGTCAAATGAGGCCTGAGCCCACAGCCACCAAAGGTTCCCTTTGAAACCGAGGACAATCCCGCACAGGAAAAGATGTGAGAAGAGTAGGAGTATACGGCCAAATAGCAGGAGGGATGTGACTCCAAAGTGTGAACGATTATCACGTGCCACCGCCTAGGTGTCGGCTTCAATTGCAGTGGCAACTCACATCTGGAGATAGGGGCACGAGGCACCAGGCACCAGGCACCAGGAAGCGTATCCCGCAACTTTCCAAGTGTCCAAATGAGTGCAGTGTTTCCAACTTTCGCTGAGAAAGTTTTGGATTAAATAAGAACGAGTTGTGTGACAATTAAATCAATTATCTAGTACAATTAAAGAACCCAAGTTGGTTGAAACTTGAACAAACTTTAAAGAGTTTTTAAACATTTCTTTAAAAGGCTCTGATCTTTCACCTCCTCTTTGGATTGGAATATTCATGCCAAAGTCGTGCACTTTGAAGTGGTTGATTAAATAGAATCAATGTATTCTTCATATTAAATAAAGTGTTGTCAAGGACCTCGGTAAATACGAGTAATACCTCTACAATACTCCATGACAATTAGGCTGGAAATTGGTGTACTTAGTGTTTGTTGAATGACCCAGAATTTTTGGGACTGCATTGAATTTCGTGGCCTCTTTTTGAGTGGAAATAAAATCCAAATTTGTATTTTGGCTACCATTTGCAAGCGAATCGTAAAATTGCCATTCATTGGCTGCCATTCGCTTCATTGAGCGCAAATCAGGCGCAAAATCGTGGCCAGTTTCCATTTTGCAATGCCGCTTTTCCATTTCCATTGCCATTGCCATTGCCATTTCATTTGAATTTGCATTTTGATTCGGTTTTCGGTTTCGGGAATGACAGAGGCCCGGCCTGTCATGGCCTTGAGGCCGTGCTCCGGTCCAAGAATGAGGCGCATTTCCATTCAGGACTTTTCGGCCGAAATCCGATCGGAGTCGGTGCAGCAGCTGCGCCAGTTTGTTTGATAGCGAGTCCTTAGAAAAGCGAGTCCTCATCGCTGGCCCCGAAATAAGAAAACCGAAAACCGAAAACCGATCCCGGGACACTTGTGGCCGGCGTCAACGGCGTTCCGAGGACTGCGCCACGGCGTTTACACAACAATCGACCGCTGTCCTTGCAACGAAAGTGGCCGGGACAATGGGCCAAGGCCGGCATGGCCAGGACAATGGCGCACCGCTGAGGCGATCCCGGCTGTGGTCCAGCGTTGTCCGGCCAAATAACTCGCTATTAAAAAGGGGGCATAAAACCCGTAGCCCAAGAAAGGGTTGTGAGGCCACCGCAGAGATTGGCCGGGGTGAGCGGATCCTGGCCAAGTGCTTAACTCGTTGGGCCAGATTGGAAGATTGGAAAGTGCTGGCAAATCAAGGACACCCGCCGCCGTCAGGTACTCTTCGCTTTCGCTTTCGCTCTCACTCTCCCACTCACTGTCGTTCGTTATCCTGGCAAATTGCTGGGCCATAAATCTTACCGCGTGTTTTCATGAAAACCCCGAAAAATTGCTGAATCTGAATCCCTAGATCGCGGGGATTAGGATCAGGTAGCGCGGCCGCTTTCCAGGAAATCTTTTGGCGGGCGTCGTCCTACCTGACGGAAGTATAAAAACCAGCGGGTTTATGGCACACCCAAACAGTCGATCACGAATTGTCAAGCCAAGCAGACACAGAATATTCAAGAATCACCATGGGTTGCTGCTCGAGTAGTTTGAAGCTGAAGGAGCTGCCGCTGAACAGCAGCGTCTATGTGGCCACTTCGGGCCCGGGATCGGTTGGCCGGTCCCTCAAGCGCCTCTACAGCAGCCGCAACAGCAGCGGAGTGGGCAGCAGCTCATCCTCCACCGCCTCGTCATCCGCCTGCAGCAATCGCTCGATTTGGAGTCGCTCGAAGAGCAGTCAACCGATTTGCGATGACTTTGCGGAGCAACCGCAACTGGAACGTTCCTGCGGCTACCACACCTGCTCCAGTGCCGCCTCCTCGCCGCGGAAACAGCAAACCGATCTGGACGCCTCCTCGCTGCAGGAGGAACAGCCCCATCTGATGCGCACCCAGGACATTAGCGACGACTCAAGCGACCAATGCCAACCAATGGTTGGCAACCTCGAGTGGGAGATGTACATGATGCAGCAGGCGCAGCGCATAATGCCCAAGACCTCGTCCCCGATCAGCCAGCGACGCGGACACGGAGCCATGCCCGCCAGCTCCTACCAGAAGTGGAGGAACTACCTGCAATCCACGCCGGCCCACATGCTGCACAATGTCACCCACATACCGGAGGCCATTGCCGGGCACTTCTGTCCGACCGGCTTTCCCGGCTTCAGCGATCTCGAGGAGATGGAGAGCGCGGCCAAGCGGTTCAAGGTGGATGTGGCCATCGAGCTGGAGCCTGACTATGCCGAGGAGCCGCTGTACACCACCTCACAGCTGCTGGCGGGGCACACGCACACCATTTCCACGGATCTGTGAGGGGAGCCGGCCCATCCATCCGGTGGCCTGGGAATGTCACACCCACTCCGCCTGGTTCGGAGTTCGGTCTGTGATGCCCAGGGCCTTGAGCATTCCATTCTGGCGAGGACTGGCAACAGGTGTGCCAGCTGTCAAACAGTTGGGGCTATCATCCCGCAGCGCATTCATTGCCCAGCAATGATTACCGCGTATACCATTTTTTTTTTTAAACATACTACACACTTAAGGACAATCAACGATGGTTGAATAAACAAATACTAATTGTAAATTTCCAAAGAAAATGCAATGGCTTTTTAATTTCCCCAATTACGCCACCGAAAGGTCAAGGTGAAAGTTTACGGCCAAAGAAAGTTCCGGGCAGGAACTCAGTCAAGCGAGAAATGAAAATTTTGAAACAGAAAATGAAAACATTTCATATTTTCTTGCGATTTTGCTTTGGAGAAAGCAAAAATATCGCTCAGTCGCCCACACACAAAGTAAATTACTTTATTATTGATTCCGGGCATGCACTTAAAATTTGTAAGCCCTGCTTAGGCGTTTTCCTTTCAAACTTTCCCAATTTCCTTCGGCTCATTTCCATAATTTGCGGGCCATTATGTTAGCTGATTGCCGGCCGCAAAATGTTTTAATTGGGCGTTTGATAATTCGATTTCCAGCAGCTGCCGCAGACCGCACAGAAGGTGTGTGGTTTCTGACAGGCATTATGAATGCGAGTATTATGATTATATCCAAAAAGAGTCCGGGCGAAGTACTGCGCCTGATTACGGGCGCAAATGTGAATTAATTAGCGCCGTTGGTCAGCCAACGCCAATCGACGGCCAAATCCACATGAAAAGCGCAATGGAAAATGAAAATGAAAATGCAAAATGAAATTCAATTGGAGCCAAAGATAAGCCAGGCAAAAGCCAGCGCATGTGGATTATGGATTAGGACTGTGGCTATGGAAATGTTTGACTGTTTGCATACGCAATTAGTGTGGCTTATTGGCCAGGACAAAAAATTGAGGCAGTAAAACAAACGCTTTTCGACTGCCTGATATCCTTTAAAAACAGCCAACAAGTGGCAGGGATTATTATAAAGTGTTGCAGTTGGGAAATCCTAAACTGGCTTTCCCATATTTATACCTTTTCAAAAACCCTTTGAGTAAAACCTTTTTCTAATCCCAAGACCTGCCAGTCACCCTTGCAACCTGCTCCTGGTTAGCTGGTGTCCAGGGTATCATTGGGCAGTATTGATTTTAGTGGCTTGTCAAGTGTCGTCTGTGCCCACTTAAGTGCTTCCAACCACCTGAAACCTTCGCATTTTCCCTCAATTTCCACGGTTTTCTTGGCCTGTCCTGCGCGAACACCCGGTGGGGGCAGTGCGGTTACCCAAGCAGTTTGCATCGTCGAGTTGCCATAATTGGAGCCGCTCCTCCATTGTTCCACTCGGCCAGTTAGTCAGCCAGTTCGCCGGTCAGTCCGCCGGTCAGTCAATCACTCAATCAATCAATCCCACGACTTGGACTCTATTTAATTCGATTCCATTGCATTGCGGGCAATTCGATTCTCGTGTCCCGCAGGAGATAGAGCAAATGTGCGATGGAGCAAAGGTGGTGGCCGGAGTGCAAGTGTTGCTCCTAATTGCTGCGACCGAGAGGCCACTCGAATGCAAGTGCCAACGGTTGGGAAAGTGGGTCGGAAAAGCGGGTGGGAAGCAGGTGGCAACGTGCCTGGTTGGCCGGGGCGATGAAGCACCTGTCCCGAGTTGATTATTGCAAAAGTTTTGCAGGGAGAAAACTTTCCTGTCGGGACCAACATACTCGTACTCGTATGGAAAGTGAAAATTGTAGGCCGTAGGTCAGGAAAAGCAACAGACAATTTATGCAGCAGTTAAAAAACTAACAATTTAAACATTCAATTAAAGTTTTGCTCAACTTCTTGTAATGGAAATATGAGCTACCGCAGCTTATGAAGAAATTTGATTACAATTTTGCACGAAATACTCATTTCGGATATGAATAAAATATATCTTTACAATGTTCCTGTAGTTGCAGAACCAAGATGTGTTGAGAGCGGTTGGCGGGTGTCGGAATTTTCTTTATTTAATGCTCACAGCTTTTCCGGCTCCTCCGTTTGGCACTCATGTGCTCACACAAAAATGATGCAGAATTATTAAGTTTTCCGTTTGGCCGGTTGCCGTTCATAACGCCGGAGGCCGGAGGAGCGAAAAACTGAAATAATAAAAAAGTATATATATGGACCGGCCTCGGGGGCTTGTCAAGGATGCTTTAGTGTCCTTCCCGCTCCATCCGTCCGCCCTTTGCCGGCGACTCCTCCCCCGAGGAATAATAAATAGTAAATGGCGCTATTTTATTTGGAATTTATGCGAAAGAAAACGGCAAAGAAATCAAATAAATTTTAGCGGCGATCTATTGTGCGGAAAATTGAAAAAAGAAATTATGTTTCTGCCTCGAAAGGATAGTAAAACCAAGATAGGGGGAGGAGTGCAAAGCACTAACCACCAAGCACGTTAAAAGCTCAACAAGTGTACAGAAAATTGAAAAAGATGAAAAATGTAAAAGGGAAAGCCCCATTTCCACCATTCATTCACCTATTTCACTTAAATAAATAGAAAGCAAGAAATACTTAGTTGCGAGCAAGAAACGCCGGCGAAAACGGGATAATGAGCATATGAAAATGAAACAATGAAAAGAAAACTCCGGCTTTTTGCCGTCACTTCCGGGGCACCTTTTTGCTGCCATTAAATTGGACCCATTGTGGCTTAACCTTTGTCCATGAAATATGCAAGCTGACACTGACCCGGCTAAAAGGATCCGTTCCCGGCCAGCGGCACTCTTCTCCGGCCCCGCTCCCGGGGACAAACTTTAAAGTGTCAAGCTGTGAGCCGGCCAGGATGCGGGGGCCCAGGCGGTCGAGGAGCCAAATCAAACTATTCAGGGCAAGTCGGGCAAGTCAAATGCATAATTCAAGAAAATGTGCAGAGAGAAAAATTCGTTCATATTCCATGTACTTTCCTAGCTCTTTAAATCATATTCTGGTTATACCATATACCTAAAGGTCAAATGGTATATTAAGTTTGTGCGAATGTATGTAACAGGGTGAAGGAAGCGTTTCCGACTTTATAAAGTATATATACTCTTGATCGGCATGAACAGACGAGTCGATGTAGTTATGCCTGTCTTGTCTGTCCGTCTGCTGTCCGTGCGTTTCTATGTATGAACAAATAGTTCTCCGAGATGCAAAGAGCTAGAAATATAATTCTCTTTTATTGTCTGTTAGATATGCACACAAATCGGGATTACGCCCCTTTCCTCTATAGTGATTTGCATAAAACTGTATTTTCGTCCACATATTTGATAAGAGATATAATTTGTCTAATTTAAGTGCATTAAATAAATACGCAGAATATAACATTTTTGAATATCGATTACGCTTGTTTCCGCTTTTGTATTTTTCATATTTCTCCATACATACATATATCCGAAATGGTTAGAACAAGAGATATAAACATTTTTGCTCAGAGCTATAACTTATAATATCGAGCCATCTGCCAAGTTTTATAAAGATAGGGCAATAAATATTGAAGATACAGCCAACAAATATGCCCACCGTCTTTTCAAAGTGTCAATGCCGGATGACATCATATTAACTCTTCTGCTTTGACTTAATTTGGGGTTAAAATATTTAAATGGTAAAACTAAATGATTATGACATTATGTACTTAGTATCTCGATGTAGATAAATCAATTTATGTCCAACGAAAACAGATTAAATCAAATAAAAACTTAATTCAAGTGACAACCATTTTGCAAGCAAAATTCTTAGCATCCTGGCAGGTGCCCACACTCTAGACTTTGTTGTGTTCTTTCGGAATCTGGTTTTAATTTAATCCCAATAGAAAGTTACAACAAAAGGGCATACGAAAATGTTTTTCTTCGAGTGGCCAAGCATAGGGCCGTGACGGGACGGGACAGGACGAGGTGAGGTTAGGTGAGGTGAGGACGAGCCAGGGGACTTTGGTGCCGTTTGACAGCCGCAAGTGTTGGCCTGACTCCTCCGAAAAGGACACTTGAGCCTCGAGTGGCGGACAAAGCAAAGTGGTCCGCAGAAACAAAGGGCGCGAGGCCGAACGGGAGCAAACTCAAGTGGCTCTACTTTCGAATAATACATTTTCCGTTGGTCCCTCTTAAAGTAACTTAAGTGAGTAACCCAGATTCCGCAAATCGTGATCCGCTCTAATTACAATCTGCCACAATTGAGGATATTCGAGAGCGTTGCGTTGCGTGTTTTCAAAGTCCATTGAATCCCCGAAAGATTTGCCTAATCGGCATCCTCGTTGCTACTCCTTTTCATATCCTAGCAACCACATCCCTGGCCCATTCCCCTCAACAATCCTTGCATGTCGCGTGCTCTTTGCGGTGTGAAATCTGGGCGAAGATTAGAGGGGATCTGGGCGATACATGGCACGCAGGATCAAGCCGGCGAGATTAGAGAATTCATGGAGAGAATCAAATGGAGAGTGCGACAGAGGGAGTGGGAATGGGAATGGAAGTGGGAGTGGGAGTGTAAGAGTGCGTATGCGTGTGGTAGGCGTGGTTGAGCTTGTAAATCCTTCGCCAGGATTAGGCCATCTTGCGGTTTTAATGCCATCCAGCCAAGCAGCCAGCTGTGGCAATCTGCCCGCGCTCTAAGCCACATTTAAGCCATTTAGAGACGCTGATGAATTTATGGGCTGTCCCACTCGGTGACACACTGCGCTTCCCGCAGCCACCGTCCACTTTGAGGGAGTCCAGATACCCTTCAAAATCTCCCGAATCCCAAATGCCCCCAAAATAAGAGAAATGGTAACATATCAAAACCGATTTCTCTATATTTATTATTTCTGCTATATAGATTTGCTATATGTGTGTAATTTAGGTTCACTTTAATTTTTTAAGGCTATCCATTGACTCATAAATGTTCGAGAAGCTCAAGCTGCCATGAGGTAGCAGATCGGTGTTGTCCCTGACGTACCAGGGGCACCTGGATATTGTTTCAAATTCCTTATTTTGCTGGTTTTGGATTTTCTTCCGATTCGTGTTTGGAGAACACGATCGGAACACTACCGTTTTACAACGGAAAACTAGACGCTTAACATCAAAATTGTTATTTGTAATTTGATTTAAGAGAATGGTTATTTTGAGGCTAATACGATGTTAGTCCCGTTCGTCATATGGTAGGAACACTGATGGCTCTTTTGGCTTTTTATCTAAGTTTCCAAAAAAATGTTTAATGGTAAAATGGTAAATTTGTGTGGGATAAAAATTTATTTAAATTTAAATTTATTACTGATGGCACTGGTGGCCCTCGCATATAAGTTTCCAAAAAAATGTTTAATGGTAAAATTGTGTTGGGGAAAAAAAATATTTTTTGCTTAACATCTGAAACATCGAATATCAACGAAATTTTCTTGTTGGATTGCGACTGATTTTATTTAAAAAATTTTAAATTTATGTTTGAAAAATTAAAATTGGTATTTGTAAAAAATTAAATAAAAAATAAAAAGTCGAGGCTTCGATGATTTTGTGAACTGTTTTGGCTTCGTCGACATTATCCCCGGATTCAACCACACCATGTAAATAAATATGTACAAAACTAGATTAAAAACATAAATATAAAATATAAAATTTGTTGCGTACAAAAAAAATAAAAAAAAAATGTAAAAAAAATCAATTCGAGCAAAGGACGTTGTCAAGAGACGGAGACACTGCTACTGAGCTATTTGCCTGGAGTACCCAGAACCAAACATTCCAATTTGTTGGTGGATAGTTTTGCATGGCCTACTCTTAGGCGGGGAACGAGTGGAATTGATTTAAAAAAATGGGTTTTTTGAGGCTAATACGATGTTAGTCCCGTTCGTCATATGGTAGGAACACTGATGGCTCTTTTGGCTTTTTATCTAAGTTTCCAAAAAAATGTTTAATGGTAAAATGGTAAATTTGTGTGGGATAAAAATTTATTTAAATTTAAATTTATTACTGATGGCACTGGTGGCCCTCGCATATAAGTTTCCAAAAAAATGTTTAATGGTAAAATTGTGTTGGGGAAAAAAAATATTTTTTGCTTAACATCTGAAACATCGAATATCAACGAAATTTTCTTGTTGGATTGCGACTGATTTTATTTAAAAAATTTTAAATTTATGTTTGAAAAATTAAAATTGGTATTTGTAAAAAATTAAATAAAAAATAAAAAGTCGAGGCTTCGATGATTTTGTGAACTGTTTTGGCTTCGTCGACATTATCCCCGGATTCAACCACACCATGTAAATAAATATGTACAAAACTAGATTAAAAACATAAATATAAAATATAAAATTTGTTGCGTACAAAAAAAATAAAAAAAAAATGTAAAAAAAATCAATTCGAGCAAAGGACGTTGTCAAGAGACGGAGACACTGCTACTGAGCTATTTGCTTGGAGTACCCAAAACCAAACATTCCAATTTGTTGGTGGATAGTTTTGCATGGCCTACTCTTAGGCGGGGAACGAGTGGAATTGTTTCAATTCCCAATTAACTCGGCCAAGGTGACCGTTCAACGGTAAGACCGTTTTCTGGAATTCTGAAGGGTATTTGAAATTTTCCAAAAAAGATTCCATTTTGCCTTTGTTGTTTCCTATTGATTTTCCTCATGTGTGCGGCCTGTGAGAGAAAAGTTTGGCATCTGGGAGTGGGAAGCTGCTATGGAAACAGGGAATTTGATGCGTGCCAGCATCGAAACTCCAACTGGTGGCGGCGAGGGTGTCACCGGAGGGGTCACAGTTCGCTGATGGATAGTTCGCTTGATTGGAGCCGGCAGCAGGGAAAGCCCCGGCTCCGCCGCCCCGCCCATCCATTAAAGTTTGCCGCCATCGAAATTGAAAACCAAGTAAAACAAACAAAAAACATTTTCCGCTTCTGCGTATTTTCTCGGCGCTTAATCAAACTCAATTATGAAAAGCATGGAAAATTTATTCAACGGGCGGTAAAGGCAAAACTTTAATGCCACAAATAGAATACCCTTTGGGAATCAAAATGCATAGTATTCTATCTAATTAAACCTGTTTTTTTGAATGTATTAAATTTAAAGTCATATTTTTAAGTCGATATTATTGCTATGAATTAGGGATTAAGAGGGAATAGATTTTAGATTAAGAGGGAATAGATTTTACATTACAAAATGTTTCAGTAGAAACCTTCGTAAACTTGACTGTGAAATCTTTAGAAATTTGTGAAGATAAAATTTGGGAACCAAAACCAAATAATATCCAACATGGAAACTCAAGGACATTGTGAACTTTAAGTTTAGCAACGTTAAATTAATGTGTTCCGCTGAGTACCGGGTATTAGAGCTTCCCAAGCAGCTGATAAAGCGAATATTTGGGGAGGGTCAAGGCACAAGCTGTAAACAAAAGACTGTCAAAACATTTTCGGCACACACAGGGCGTACATACTCGTACAACAGCGTGTGTTTGCGTAGAGTGTGTCAAAATCACATTAGATGCTGTTAACTTTTGGCAGTGACTGTGCGTCGTTTGGCTGACTAGCTGGCTGACTCGTATTCTTTTTTTGGTCAATTTGTTTGTTTGCCCGCAAATTGATTGATTGCTATTGATGCGTGATTTGTCCTTAACCCTGCACGCACATTGGCCTTGTCCCCATCGGCATCCCTTATCGCATATCCCTGTTCCCGGACCCTTATCCCGATCCCTTTTTGTGTGACGTTCGAGGAGATTTGTGGTCATCCCAAATGCTTTTGTTCGGCCACTAAATTACGGAAGACAAAGTTAACTCGGTGCCGGGCTGTGCGTGAGTTTGATTGAGTGGATATCGCATAAGTGTTATTAACTTTAGCTTACACTTGGCCCGTGTGTAAACTTTGTAATCTGCAATCGGGGCAGGGGCCCAGATGATCGAAGGATATTGATTTTTTTGGGATAGCTGGTGAGAGGGCACCAGCTTCAAGTTAATTCAAATGCTTGGCGGTTTAATATCTGCTGCAATTTATCTTTATGGCTGGGTTATACAACTTTCCACTATATAACTCTGCAAGCTGTTAGGTAATTACATCATAACATTCTCATTATATGTTATATTTCATTGTTTAACTTTAGATCTTCCAGAACAATTATGTATAAGCAAGTAAAGTGCTGTAGTCGAGATTTCTTGACATCAAGTTATTTCATTATCAATTTGTTTTTTCGTTTTAAAGACATCTATAGTGCAAAGCTATAAAAACAGCACATACATATGTTTCATATATGTAGGGTCAGCAGGCACTGGCAAAGGCTGTATCTTCATTATTTATTGTCTGATCTTTATAAAACTCTCCACATGACTAGATAATTAAATTATTAACTGTAAGCAACAATATTTATATCTTTTTCTCAAAAAATGTTGGAGAATTTGAAAAATATTCAGGAGAAAAACGAAATATGATAAAAGCACCTAAATCTTATCATCTTGAAGAATGACGTGTTCATATACTTTATAGGGTCGGAGACGTCTCCTCCTGCCTGTTACATACATTTGCACATAGTTAATATACCATTTGTATCTTAAGGTACATGGCACAAAAATGTATTGAAGCAATAAGATAATCAATGTAATTTATAGACTAACATTCAGGTATGCTTTTCCCAATTATTATTACCCAATTCATTGTCAATCACTCTATAACTTCCAGCAAATTTGGATAAATTTCAGTAGGTCTCTGGAAGGCGAAACTTTGATTTAAATTGCTTTACTTTAATTCCGGTTATGTTGTTGGCCAAAACTTTGTGCTGTCCCCTGCCTATTCCATGTTTTCCATTTTCTATTTC
The DNA here is from genome assembly GCA_021223825.1 of Drosophila ironensis. Classification (NCBI taxonomy): domain Eukaryota; kingdom Metazoa; phylum Arthropoda; class Insecta; order Diptera; family Drosophilidae; genus Drosophila; species Drosophila ironensis. The sequence continues at coordinate 355,346 of JAJJHQ010000964.1, forward strand.
CCAAACTCGCACATATTTTTAGGTCTGGCCACAGGGAATTCGGTGACACCTCCACGCCTGCCTCCTCCTCACACACGTAAATATTCGCCAGGACCAAATGCTTTGTGCTCCGGAATGTGCAGCCGCAAAAAAAAAAGGAAAATATCGGATGATTTGCATACAGGGAATACACATCGGAGGGAGAACGGGAATACTATATTGTACCTGTATATTCCCAGATGCATTTTTTATGCCCCTTTGAAAAGGGTTAAATAAAAAAGCCGTTTTATGCCATTTGCTATTTTCAATTTTTTTGCACATTTGTGTCATTTCTCGTTTTATGATGTAGGGATCGTAAAATGGCCTTTGAACGGCGGCTGTCAGGTAAAATTCGAATTGAATTGTGCAAATAGCAAATGGAAAGGGTTGAGACGGGGTATCCGTTTAATTGAAAAGGTTCCAGCTGCTCCCCGCTCATGCATATGCATGGCCAAAATCAAATTCGATTTGGCACTGGCCTTTCCCATTGACACTGACAAATGCGAGTCAATAAAATATTGAAAAAAAAGCATTATAATATGTATGCTTGCGAAACATAAAATTAATTGCACACCCACAAATGCGAGCAATTAAGCGGCCTGCGGTGGCAGTAACTCAGCTCGCAATTTGCGTGCAATTTCATAGATGCGCCTGTGACAGATACAAATGTATCCACTAAATATGCTCGGACTCGCACAGTTTACTTGGCCTAACAAATGGCTGCAATTAAATGGATTTCTTTTCCGCTGGAGATGAGGAAAGCGGCAGCGATGCCAGGGGTCAAAGCTGAAAAGGTTAGCCATGTCAGGGGGCGGCTGCTGTTCCAGCCTTTTCCATTGAAAAGGCTCAGTCCGAGTCTGCAGGTGACAATGCAATCAAAAGCCCACTCGAGATACGCACTGCATTGTCGGTTTATTTGTTTAAACAACCGGCGAATGCTCTACAACATACGTATGTATTTATAAAACAGGTAATCGAAAATCCCCCTTTCTTCAAGATTATTTTGGCTACAATCTTCCAACAAAAGAGGTTATAAAATCCATTTGGATATTGTACATTTTTGATGAAATAGTCCAAATAAACAATGCCTCTTCTTTAACGCCATAGAGTACATTCTCTAGCCATGAAATTTATTCCATTTGCCAGGAATTTGCAAATGAATTTTCAGTATTTTTTGCGCCGGCATCGCTCTTTGTTTGTCCCGAAGAATGGAAGTTGAAAAATGTTTTCCCCCCGAAAAACACAGTTGGACACTGCAGGCCACTGGCCACAAGCCCCCATCCATCCTTCCCTTGACCTTGCCAACAAACCAACCACCCAACCAGCCGCCCACCGATGGGGCTGTGCCCTTTGGATTCGTGTTTCCCCGAAAAGGAATTCAGTGTTTCGATTTCAGCACAATTAGAGGCTGCAACGAATGCAGCAAAATAATGTGGGGGAATGCCGAAAATGCATCGCGCTTAAGCGGCTTTTGTGGGGGGCTTTTCCAGGAAGGCTCTAATTAATATGAAATGCGAGTGTTAGCCGTGGGGCTCCAGGCTTTGCTGAGCGCACCCAATACCCGGAACTTCATAATTGCTAGCTTTTTGGGTGGGAATTTGCCGACGGAGACCACTGTGAGTATGTCTGGTTTTAATGAAGAGCAAGCAGCTTATGTCCTCACCCACGCAGCACTTATTTCCCGGGATCATTGACGGAGGCACCACTGACATGCAAAGGCTGATTGACACACAAAGGCAGCATTTTGCCATAGACGCTACGCCATCAAATTGCCTATTCACCAGTCACGCCCCCTTTTCAGCATCGCACCAGTGCCCCCTTCGCCGCATTTGGTCACACTTCTATGTCTTACTTCTATGTCTTACTACACTCGAGTAAAAAACTTAAAAAGATTCCGATTTTACTTGAAGAAATGGCACCTTCATTGGCGACTATTGTCACATAAAAGGACGAAAACACAGTTTTATGAATATTACGTAGGTGGTAAGGGGCATGGTAAAAAGTTGAGATAAACTTGATCTGCGTTTACATATAACTGACCTAAAGCCAAAAGAATTACATCTCTAGCTTTTACCTTCGCGGAGAACGGCGTGTCCATACATACAAACGGACAGACGGACGGACAGACGGACATGGATAGATTGACTGGTCTGTTGATGCTAATAGAGTTTGTACATTTGCACAATCTTAATATACCATTTGTACCTTAGGTACAAACTTTCAAATAGTTCCAATACACCATTTTAGATGCTGCCGTGTGAAGTACGGCTCAGGCAAGCTTTCCAAAGTATTTCGTATGAAAACCCGAATGAATGAAAGTAGCTTTTAGATGAATTTGATATGAAATCACATATATATTTCGAAAATGCTCTATCATAAAAGTCTAAAATATAAATCTGCCAGTTATAGTGGTAAAACATTCGTTCTTTCCCGTTCCCGCCTAATATTCCGCATTGCTTCGTTCTTGCCAAAAAAGCCCATTTGATTTGCCATCGATACGGTTCGACCTAACTGTATCGCACGAGATACGGATGGCGAAGAGACTGGGATATATCGATTTCGGAGGCATAGCCATAGACTGCATCTGGTTCGTTGGGGGGTTCGACCGTTGCCAGTGGGACATTCAAGTGAAGCCGCTTCTCCCGCTCCTGCTCGTCCATTATGGCGCGTAGTTCGTCAGGAAGACTATAGCGCCCGTCAGCTCCCTTTTTGAAGAACTTCAATGGCTCATAGGTGTTGAGGAGAGTTTGGATATCGTCCTTCAGCATCCAGGATGGTACACCCAACATCTTGCCCATGTGCTTGGCCAGCCTCTCCAGAGTGACCGGCTTTCCAAGGGTACGCAGCCCGCGGCTTACGATTGCGATGTCAGAATAGATGATTCCGTTCTGTCGGCTCATATTTACTGGAAGTTTAATTTTGTTTTACCGATTTTCAACAATTTTATATTTTATATTTTTTTTGAAAAAAACTTTTTGTTTATTTAATGGATGTTTTCGTCGCCCTGACTTTGAATTTAAAATGAGGAAATATGGTGCCAAGTCTTGTGAAGCTTCCAAATGGGCAACTTGGTTTCAAGGGATTTTTAAATTTTCAAGTTTTTTACTGAATATTTTATGCTGCGAAAGGTAACATAGATTCGTTTGGAATTTGGGTTTGCTATTAGTTTTCTGCCTGGCAATGGTAAATTGTATATTTTTATGATTATCCAAATATCTATAAAAGAAAACCCCTGTGAAATGGATCCCTGTTGGATTATACCTACCTACAGCGAATTGGGCCATCCGTTTCTCGCGGTGTTTGGACCGCCTTTTGATGGCTTTGTTGCAATTCATTAGGAATTTGTCCCCCATCTCCAGTGGCAGCCCGGTCTTAAGTGGCTTGTGGCCTTTGCTCCCGCCCTGGCTGTGCATCCTCCACCCCTTTGCCCGGCCACTATAATATAATATGTGTGTGCTTGTTAGATAGGAGCATCCCGGCCAGCGAGAGCAAATGACAGGCCATTAAATGGCCGCTGCCTGCTGGTGGCTGCCCTGAAAAAGGACAACACGTGCACGTGCAAGGATTGCAAGGCAACGAAGCGGGGCAATAAAAATAAAATCGCGGGCCCTGCAAAACCCAAAATCATGGCCAAATGTTGCCTCATAAAACTATGCAAAAACAAGCGGATTATGGTTAGGGCTTACACATTTTATGGAGGTCGCGATTGGGGGTACCTGCGGTCCTATAGGATCGCCGGGACCGGGCGCTACCTGGCGCCGGATTTGGATTGGTTTTGTGTAACAAATTTGCATATATAAAGGGCTGCCTGTCGTGGGCAATCAGCATCAGTTGCAAGCCAGCATTTGGAGTGACAGCACCGTTGAGATTCCTAAAAATCCAGACACCTTTACACGTTCAGCGAACAAACCAATCGACACCTAAGCCATGGGCCTGACACACTCGATGGAGAATGCAAAGCGCGGCGAGGAGACCACCGTGACTGCCGCTGGGGGTCCTGGGGGCATCTGCTGCCTCGTGCCCCGTTCCGGTGGCATGCAGGGGTGGCTGGCAAAAATGCACAGCATCCTGCGCCAGCGGGTCAGCATCTCGGCCAGGAAGCAGAAGCGTTTGAGCAAACTGGCCCGCAGCCGTTCCAAGTCGAGCCTGCTGCGCCCCATGCCCCGCTGCTCGTCGTTCGGGTCCTGCGGCACCCTGCTGACGCCCACCAAGCGCTCGGCCACGCCCAGCGACCGACAGTACGCCCAGTGGAAGTGCAGCCTGGAGCACAGCATTGCCGCTCCGGCGCAGGAGAAGCGGCATCTGCACGACATTAGCGAGGCCATTGCCGGCCAAACAACGCCCAAGGGATTCCCCTCGCACACGGACGCCCGGCGGTGTCCGCACCCGATCCCGGAGGAGGCCTGCCTGCCGGAGTCGCCGCTGTACGATTTGGTGGACAATCTGAAGGTGCGCCGTCGCCTGAGCCTGCGCCAGCAGCCGCGGCTGCCCATGCGGCGACCCTCCAACCGCCAGAAGGCCGCCCAGGCCCAGATCGAGGCGCAAATCCAGAAGGAGCTCTGCGACCTGGAGGACTACTACGGCGGCTTCCACTTTGCCCAGCGCAGCGAGCGTTTGGTGCGCATCTAGGATGGACACAACCCCTTTAACATTAACTTGAATTATTATACATATTTATAGCAATTATGGCCAACATTGTGATAGCTCGTAAGCATGCAGACTTGAATAAAATTCGCAACATTTCAATCAAATCTAAATTTAAATTCATTTTATTTTGCTGTTCTTGCGTGTCAGTCGTGCATTTTACAGGTACATTTCGGGTTAAATTTAGCTGAATGGGTATGAGGTCTAGTTTAGTTTAATTCATCAAATCGAAATACAAATGGTACGGTCGGAGAAATGTGAATGAAATTTGCATTTGTAATCTTCATAGCATTTTTCCCAAGAGTTGCCTTTCCCTTTAACAACTGAGTTTTATTAAACTAAGCATTTGAAGCGAAATAAATACTAAAATATTCTTTGTTTAACCAGATTTCCTTGGCTCATGGGGCGTATGCGTAATGGAAATCGCTTGAACATTGCGAATACGCACCGTGGTACTTGTCAAAGGGAAAAGGCAAAATGATAGCTTATTATAACCGATTATTTATAAATATATAGCCATAAAAAACACATAAACTTGTGAGAATATAGGTTATATTAGTCTGGATCTTTCGTGGATGGGAGAGTTTCCCGCATTGATCATTTTAGTGATACCTTAGCGATACCGGTTGTTGAAAGCGTTGATTGCTGCCGTTAGTACTATTCGCGAATGCCAGAAGCCTGTTCGGGCCTAGTTTTCCCATTTCCTCCAGCGATACGAGGATCGGTGCATTTATGTATCGCTGGGCAGAGACAGAGGATATGTTCTAGCGATTTTTATTCACCTGGCTCCTTGTATTCCCGATACTCGGTAGTCCCTGCTAGGCCCAGTTTTTGCAGAAGTTTTTGGTCTTGTGCCCACTAAAAGTTTGCTTCCATTAGCGCCTTAGCCTCCGTTCGGGAGTACAGGAGTTTCGGTCTATCGCTCCTCGTTTTGCCAGTTCGTCTGCCATTTCGTTGCCCTCATATCCTTGGTGGCTGGGAGTCCAATAGGTCTACACCATTCGGCGGTGCTCTTCGAAGATCTAGTACTTCCCTCGTTGCCAGGATCGTTTCGGATCTTAAGGCTTTCGACTGTAGATCCTTGATAGCTGCTTATTCCCATCTTTAGGACTTCCTCTGCAACTTTCCACCTGGAATATGCTGCCGAGGTCTGATGGTTTCAGAGAAAGCGATATGGGAGGGTTACAGCCGTGAGAAGTAAATTTTTATCAAAATGATATTATTGGCATTTTGATACAACTTTTTCTGACTGCCTACAGTTGTTGCACTAAAGAAATACGCATAATACATAAAGCCAGTATGAAATAGTGTGACTTTAATAGCCATTAGTGCTTTGATTGCCTTGCCAGATATTTGGCGGCTGTATCTGGCAATTAGAGGCGGCTTTTCGGCGTTTTCGGTGGCAAAGAGCAGTATTTTCATGCCACTATTTTTAGCGCATCAAATTATTGAACTAAATCGCATAATGCGAAGAGCAGGTCCGCCCGATCGGGGGCAGGGTCACGGGGCATTGAGGAGGGGGGGCGAGAAGAACCGGCAAAAAACCAAAAAAAAGGCGAGGCAATTAATCAGCTGCCAACTAACTCGAGGCGGGCCAGAAAAAACAACAAAGGCCCCACGAGCTGTGAGCAGCAAAATGTGCAGCAAAAACAGACAAAAGGCAGACAAAAATGAAAAATTTGCAAGTGCTTAGGCCGGCTGTGCCAAGGGAAACTCTTTGAGGCCTTGCCCGATTTTTCTTGCTTATTTGCTTTTTGCTTTGCTCTATTTTCCCCAATTTTCCCCATCCCCATCCCCATACCCATACACATCCCCATCCCAGTCACCACTCATCACAAATAATTATTTTTTGCCGCTTTTTTTGGCAGCTCACTCTGCCTCTTCACTCAGCCAATTTGCCACATTGCAGATGCGAAAAATGAAAAATGATTTCGATTCCGATTCCAATTCGAATTGGGTTTCTGATGGCAAAGAGCACCGAATGCCCTATAATCGCGAGATTATTTGTGATATATGGCCGTCATAAGTATGGTTTTTAATCTTACAGAACGGCATATTAAATTTATGGCAAATTGAAACTACAAGCAAGCAGTCCCTGGCCAAAGAAAACTATTTTGATTAAAATATTCACTTAAAGGATAGTAAAAAGAAAATTATTCATCAATGGGTAATACTTTAACAATTTGGAAATTAGGAATAAGAACTGAAAGAAGAACATATTCGGATCAAGATCTTTAAACGGCCAAAATTAGGCGAAGGATAGTTCCAACAAAAAATTACAATTTCGGGATCAACGTATTAAAAAAATCTACAAAAAAATCTATAAAAATTTGGCACACAAGTAGTCAAAATTTCTCGACTACTAGAAATGGTTAAAATAACGTCATCCGGCATTTCCACTTTGAAAAGACGGTGAGCATATTTTTTGGCTGTTTCTTCATTATTTATTGCCCGATCTTTATCAAACTTTATCAAGCATAGCTAAATATAATCATTTTTAGCTCTAAGCAAAGAGATTTATATCTATTGTTCTAACCATTTCGGATATATGGCCAAATAGGCAAAAGAAACAACAGTTTTTTGAAAATTGCAAAATTACTCTGCGTATATATTTAATGCACTTAAAGCAGGAAAAATTATATTTCTAATTGCTACCATCTCGGAAATATTGTCAAATTTATGGAAGAAAATATAGTTTTATGCAAATTCCGAATGCGGAAGGGGGAATGGCAAAAATTTTAAATAAGCCCGATATATAACGAACCTAAAGAAAAAATGTTTACGTCTCCAGGTCTTACCATCTCGGAGAACGACGAGAACCACTCTAAGGAATCTGAACTTGTTGCAGAACATTATAATTCTCCAAAAATTGTGCCAGACAATACATTTTTTTGGGGCCACACTTTTGCGTTGTGCATTCAACTTCAGCTGAAAATTTATTGCGAAACGCGAGTGGCAAGTGGCAAGATGAAGCTGTGTGCCAGGGCATGTGGATGCCCCCATAATAATGCAAATGCCCCAATGAAATATTTGTGGCACTGCCGTCGTCATTTGCGCGACGCCAAAAAGTTGAATGAACTGCCAAATGCAAAAGAAAAACCAACAATATGTATACAAAATACAGCAGAAAACACTACAAGAAGCCCAAAATGACCGCCACGAAATTGAAATGAAAGTGAAACGGCAACGGGGGCTGAGGGCTGAGGGCTGAGGGCCTGGCCGACATAAACCAAGAATTCCACAAAATCCACAAAATTAATGCTCGCCAAGAGTCCGCTGGCAGTAAACAAAGGAAGGCTCCTCGGATAAGATAAATACCACATTTGAGTTATTAAAAACTGTATGGCTGGCAGACAGCCGACCAGTGTTTAATTGTATTTTAATTGTGATAGAAAGCAAGTGGGCCGGCGGCCGCAATTATCCATCATTGATCGAACGGCAACACTTTGGCCATTAGCCCGCGGCCCGGCCCCCATATGGGCGCTCCACAAATGTCAAATCAATACAAGGATTCCATGGCACCCAATGTCAATATGGAGCCCCAAAATCAAAGCCAGAACCCAGCCAAACCACAGCCAAAACCATAGCCATATAGCCATGGTGGACGTCACGTGCAGGCGAAACCAAATCAACAAATGAAAACTAATAGGCAATTATAGGCAAATGTTCAACAAGACACAAATGGCCTGGCCCTCGACGGGGTGAGAAAATGAGGAGGAGGTGTTGGCATTGAAGGGGTAACGGGTTTGGGGCCAGAAGGGCGTTTCCCAAGCCGCGTGCAACATGCGGCTTACCAGAGCCGCAAATAAACACCAGACACGGGTTGAAAGACATGGCTTTCTTTTTATTGAATTAGGGAAGTGATCAAATTTGCCAGACCAATTAAATTGACTTGCAAGTCATTGTGGGAAATAAAACATAACATAAACTGTAGTGGAGCCAATACCTTGCCCACACAATGTTCTTCAGAGATGTGATCATTACTGTCTGGGATATAAACAACTTTAGATTTAAGTGCTTATTTACATAAATTCCCTGAATGCCAAAATATGTTGAGGAGTATTTTTTACGATATCTTGAGATAAACATGGCTAATAAGCCCCAGCTGTTTACGACTCTTGTTAACTTGCAAACATTTGTTCTGATTTCGTTCTAAACATCCATTTTTAACCACTTTTTATTTTACTTAAGCCCTGAGAGCATAAAATTATATTACGCTGATTTTTTATGGCCATATAACTTGTAACTTTTTTCACAATTTCCACCGCTCGCGGATCTTTCCCTAATGATTATATTGGCAGTCAATTTTTTGGGCTTCCCTCGCGCGCTTCGATTTTTTCCCACTTTCCTAGTGTCGGCAACCACATGGAAATTTTCACGCCACTTCCTCGTCTATCTTGGATTTTCCTCATCTTTTTCTCTTTGGGAAATTTGATTTTGCGCTATTTATTTAAATTTATTTATACTTTATCTGCAATTTGGTCGTTGGCAACATCAGAGCACAACGACGAGCAATCTCCGCGTCATCCTCGACTCATCCTGCGGGGAGCTTGTTATTTTGTGTCTGAGTTTTTTTTTTTGTTCTTCCCGGTTAGGTGTGGGCCTTCTGCATACATTACATTACCCAGCCCATCGCCGCCCACCCACCGCAGTCGCCCTTTGACCTCTCCCCTGGCCCCACCACCCCACCGCCCCACCGCCTTCCGTTGACGCTGACACTGAAGCTGACGCTGATTGTGTGCAAATGATAGCAATATGGCAACAATCTTTATATCGCCACCGCCCAACTCGCCCCGCAGCCTGAACCCTGAACCCTGAACCCCACATTTTTCCGCTCAAAAGAAGGAAACCCACTTTTCTGGCCGGAGTTGTCGCTGCGCTTGTTTGTTATTGTTATCATTATCATGCTTGGCTGATGATGACGATGGTGACAACGTTGATAATGACGCCGATGATGCTGCTGTTTCTCTTTCTTCCCTTACTCTACATTGCCTGTCCAAGGACGAATGGAAAGGAGTCCTGTTTGACGGGGTATGCGTGCTAATTGAGAGGACAACTCGGATGCCAAATCGACAAACGAAATGTCCGGCAGGGCCAAAGAAAAATATGTTATATAACTGGGCTTGGTATCTAGTTTTTTGTAAGCCCTATCCTAGGAAATTTTTAATAGTTTAAGGTTTAGAAAACTCGTGGTATCACAGTGCTAAATGCTAAAGAAAAATGTCCTCCTATATAAAGGACTTTCGGCAGCTGGCAGTTCATTTGCATTCGCAGGACCAAACGCATGTGCCGGAGGTGGCAGGAGCCGGGGACAAGTTCATTGTGTTATAAATCATTGCACGCTCGAGTCGGCGACAAAACGAATTCCATTTGATGTCCTGGCGGATGTTGCCAATGATAATAAGGCCACAATCGCTCCGGCCGGGATGATGATATGCTTATGCTACTGCTGGCGTCACCAGGCCCTGTCCCTCTGAAGGATATTCAGTCCTGTTCCTGGAACCGGCCCAATGCCAGTTCCGATGTGCGTTTCGTGGCGTTTAATTAAATTTTAATGACACTGCACACTACTAAATCATGACCGCAAATCCCCCGAAGGATTCGCGTAGCGGGGGATAATAAAGAAACAGCCACGAGTCCTCGAGCAATGGAGTGTTGCAGGATCAACATGGAGTAAGCCCAAAAACGATGTCCTTGCCGCTTGTCCTTGGCTAAGCCCACTTAAGGCACACGCTGCGTATACGCAATTAGTTGACTTTAATTTATGTCGCAGCCGCCCGCTTCCCGTTCCTCGCCTCCCTCCCCCCCCCCCTCACCGCTGCCAAATGACAAAAGGATAAAAAGTGTTTGGCAAGTAAAAAATATATAAATTAGGCAAGGCCAGGGCAGCGGCATCAAGGGCTTTTCGGGAGGGCTTTGGTCTAAGCCAGAACGCGTAAGTGGCAATTAAAAAGCCAGCGAAAGATGCCCGGAAAATGGCCCAGAAAAACGCGCCACCAAACAAGACAAAGACCGCCGCGAGTAAATGAAAAAATGAAGTTTGCCGAACGCCGAGGGCTGTCCATAGAATTTCCCATTTCCTTTCCCCTCAATTTGTGAAATGATATATTCCCGCCTCATTTTCAGTTAATTTCCCCCTCATTTCCGTTTCGCTATCGGACGATTTTACCTTTTTAATCGGATGCCTGCCTTCCTTTGTTCTCGGTTTTTATGGATTTACTTGCATTACATAACATATTTATGCGAATTTATGCGAAAAACCAGAGGTATTATGATTTCAAAGTTATTGCTTGCTCCCACGTTTCACACATTTTGCCTCAATGGACTGCAACTTCAAGGCAAACTTTTAATTGACTGCTCAGTTTTGGTTATATCCTTTACAGCCTTTGTCTCAAGTTTCAAGTTTTTAGCTCCCTCTGAAGGATATTTACCTGGATTCACCTCCAATTCACCCCTCACCGCTGCGCCCCACGAGCACGCACATATATTTATTTTCTGGCCCTGTTTGCCTTTCATATTTACTTTCACTTTGCACTTGTTTCGGTTCAAGTTTGCAGCTTGTTTACCCTCGCAAAATGCTCGGTTACAGACAAGTTTAAAAAGGCAAAAAATAAAGCAGACGCATAGCGTTTCGGTGGTCCAAAAAATATTGAAGCAAGAGACGCATTTCGGGGATGTAACTTTTGTTTTAGCCACGCTCTTGTGGCTCTCCTAACTATTTTCGTGTAAATTCACAACAATAACCGGCGAACAATGTTGGCGTTCTCATTCTTCTCATCATTTACCATCATCCATCTCTATACCGAGTTTCCCCCTTCCCCCTTTTAGCCATTTCGTGCAACTAAAAACAACAAAAAAAAATAAGAAAAACAACCAAGGAAATGGAGAAGAGTGAGGAAATTTTCTGTAGCATACTTAGCAGAGCGTTCCAGCAGGAAAAGTGGCATCGGGAAATACCAAAAAAATAGCTTACACACCTACACTGGGAAAACAATAAGGGGTTCTTAAGGTTCGTAGAGATCGTAGAGATATTCTTAAATTGAATTTAAATCACGTACCTCTGAGTGCCTGTGTTTTATAAGAAGTTAAACTTTTGGTAATACGCAGAGATTTGGAAAGTATTTCCTGAGGGTTCTATATATATTATAATATTTTCCTATAACTTAGTTATCATTAACCATTAAAAAACTACGTGATTTTTCTTTTCAAAGGTAGTTTTTCTTTTCTATTGTGTTTAAAGGTAGAAATTTAAGTCAAAGGTAGAAATTTATATTTCAGAGAAAGGGGCGGTGAGCATTTTTGTTGGACGTATCTTAATTGTTTATCGTCCGATCTTTATAGAACTTGGCACATGGTTAGACGTTACAATTTTTAACTGCAAGCAAAAGATTTCAACCATTTCGAAGATATAGAACAATCTGCTCTAGAAAATACAGTTTTTTGAAAATTCCAAAGTGGGTGAGGGGCAAGGCAAGAATTTTAAATTAACTCGATCTGCGTGCATATATAACGGACCTAAATCAAAAAGAGTTACATCTCTAACTCTTCCCATCTCGGAGAACGACGGACAGACGGACATGGCTATATCGATTTGGCTGTTGATGCTGATCAAGCATGAAAAAGATGGGTTTTGTCATATTTTCTGTTTATTTTGAAATGTGTTTTCTTCAGGTGTATGTATGCCCTACAAAGATTGCAGTATACTTTTTTTGAGGTTGTTGGTTGACTGGTTTGTTGGGGGGTGTCATGGATTGGCCATTTGTAAGGCAAGAATGTAAATGACGCCATAATTGCACACATCAAATCAAGCAGCAGGGCAGGCGGGGAATTGGGGGATGGGAAAAATCAGAAGGACTGGGAGAAAAATACAAGGAAAAGTAAAAAAAAATGGAAAAAGGGAGCCAGAAACCGAGCGAGCATAAACCCGGAGAAAAACAATTGTGCAAAAGAAGCGGAAACAATTTCAATGGATGCGTGCAACAAAGCGTTGCAAATCGACCATTCGCAGTGTCTGGGTGCGATTTGCCGCATTTCTTTCGGCGGCCCTTCCGCTCATTGTGTTGCCCGTTCCAGCGCTTCTGCCGCTGTTTTGATTGTTTGCCCAAAGGATATTAAGTCAATTGCTGAGAGCCCGAACAAAAATAACCCCAAGCCCACCGCGCCTCCGCCTGATATGCATATTTAATTTTATGATTTTGGGACGAACCCAAAAACAGCGGGATAAAGGCGGCCCGGCACGGCCCGGCCCTGGAAGCCCCCGCCAAAGGATATCATAATTTGAAAGGAATGAGCGTGATGGTCCAGGCAAAGTTTACCGGCCACACAGATTGCGGCATGCCCTACGAATGTTGCCAATTATCAAGATTGCCCCAGTGACAGATCGTTTGCGATTGATACATTCGTGAGGGCAAGATATCCGGGGATGCCACGCATTCCGGGTATTCGACCGCAGAAAGTTTTATCAAAAGACTTTTGGGTCAGCAACTTGAAAGCCTCGTGAAACTTTCGTTTCAAAGGTATTGGGTATTGCGGAAAACGGTTCAAGTTTTCAAAGGTTTTTTCGGCCCGACGATTGGGAAATACTCTACACATGGCTCATTTTCTAATTCAATTTTAATTTATCTCCCCAAAGGGCTGTTAACTTATAAGTTCCGTGTAATTAATAACCCTTTAGCAAAATATTAAACCAAGTAATGCAGCAAGTTCTCACTTCCAGTCGTGTCCTTTTAAATGCTAGTAAATAAAATCCAAAAGTTTGATAAACTCCCTGCAAGGACATTCCTCGGCGTGCCTGCCAGTTGTGGGTGGGGCCATAGTTTTTGGATTTTGACCTTTGCCGGCCATCCTTTATCCCTTATCCTGCGGTTCCTGCCCCCGGCCCCCATCTCAGCTCTCTGGATATCCATTGTCTGGCCTCGGCTCTTGTTTGCTTTGGGATCCGACTGTCTGTCTGCCGGTCGCACTTTCTCCAAACCACCCAACCACCCGCCCACTGGCTCGAAATTGTTTATTGTTTGGTCGCTTATCTGGGCCGCCAAATTGATTTGGAAGCATGTAAATAAACCTAAACCGAACCGACGGCCGCCCGCCCAGCTGCTCGTGTGTTCATATAATTATGGGGCCAGAACTTTAGAATTTTGTCTTGTAATTTTCTGTTGTCCGCCCGCCTGCTGGCCTCCTGCAAATTAAAGGCCAAGACCAAGTCCGAGTCCAAGTCCAAGGGCCTCAACGGGTCGGGGTCGGGGTCGAGGTCGGGGCCAGGGGGCCAGCATATTTCGCATGTTTACCTTTCAACTTGATATGCATAACTCAAATAAACAAGCGCCCACTCGGTACGCTGTGGATTTTGGTTTACCTTCGAATTTGTCTAAATGGAAATTGATGAGGCCGCCCGCAGCACAGTGAGGGGCAACAGTTTGCCGCCAGCTGATTGATGATGATGTCCAAATATTTGTTTACCTTTTGCCAACGGAGATTTCCCTCCTCCGGCAAACACATTTCGAATACCTCAAAATCGGACATTAACAACGGCCCATAAACATCAATAAAATATATTCAATCCCCTCGGTTTTCACTCCAACAAATTGGCGTGTAAATTTTTAATATAAATTTATTCGTAGCCATGTGTTTTGGTTTCGTGGCCAGGCGATCTCGTATATTAAAACAAATGGCAAATGCAGCGATTAAATTGCCGTATACATTTTTGATGCATTAATTAACTGACGTGCCAGGCGCATAATTTTCGCACCGATTGTGCAGAAGTACGAGTAAATATGCTTTTGACGGGCGGAAGGAAATGCTCATAACATTTCATTCAGTTTTCAAAGCAAATAAACAATTCAAGACAGAAATTCGAAAATGTTCCAGAGGCGGTTTAATCGTAAATCTAATCAAAACTAGCTGGAATCTCTTTTTTTGATAAATATAATTGCTTTTCTTGTTTTCTATTTACATCTTTCTTTTGCAAGGTTGTAAAGTCCCAAAGCAGTAAAACCCCAAAATGTATGGCCAAAGTTTATAGACTTTAACTCTTGGCAACTGCACTGGCAACTGCATCTGAAGCATTTGTATCTGCATCTGCATTTGCATCTCTGTTGTTTCAGCTGCCTTCCCCACCTGCAGGCTGCCACGCCCCCTTTGATGCGCCCCTGTTTGTTGTGGCCCTGCTGGCGGTGTTGCATTTGTGCGTTTTTCATTTTGGCAAATGTAGAAGCGAGCTGGTTTGCTGGTTTGCTGTTTTTCCTCTGTTTTTGTTCGCTTTTTTGTGCTGGCGCAGGAGCCACAACTTTGGAAAATGGGAAACGTTTTTCCGAAATGGCAGAGCTTTGGTGCGAGGTTGGGAGTCCTTCAGCAGGACCGGCTGTCATTTGGGTGATGCTCTCGGATTGCAATGGGAATCAGTGATTTGAGCCGGGGAACAGACATCAAATAATTCATGCAAGCCAAAAGTGGAATGCGTTTTAGTGCCCTTGGGGCTTTGTTTTGGCTGTAAAACAATATTCGCGCTCGCTTCAACACCTAAATGGCTATTGAATTCCGCATCTATTTGTGTTTAATTTGAATCTCAACCAAACTGCATCCCCAAATGCCAGATCTATTGTGTATTTAGTGATATGCTGACACACAAGGCCACCCTTGTGACCTGCACTCGAGCATGTCCTCCCCCCCAAGGGGGTCATCTATTACCCCTGCTTCTGCTCCAGCACATCCTTTGCCTTCCTTTAGCATTTGCACTGACAGCACAAACTCGTCCTGCAGCCAAAAACATATTTGCATCCATTACAATGCAGCCCCCCAGCTGGGAGGACAACTCAATGGCCGTGTCGTTGGGTTGGTCAAGCACACGAATTGCCCGACGAACAAAGGACAACTCAACTGGGGTCCTGTAATGACAAGGATGTTGCAGCAAGGAGCTGGCGCACGGGGGCAAGCTGACTGCCATTTGGCTAATTATCCACTGAGCCGCTTACAACTTTAATCCCCAAGACGACAGACGATGGGGCGTCCCCCCTTTTCCCGGCGCAATTAAAGGAGCTTCGCTTTTTACCTGTCCAGGCGATTAGTGACGAGTGCTACCTGTTTCGGGCTGCTACCTGTCCAAGCTGCTACCGAAGATCGGGGATGTGATCCCTCGGCGAAGGGACACAGCGACCGCAGTTTGGTCATTAGGCCAAAGGCAATGCAACCCTTCGAATTTTCCCGATTTTGGGCGAAATAAATGGAAAAACTAGAGCAGAGTGGGCGGGTAGGGAAAAAAGGGGTAGTCAAAATATGTTTGGATTGGAGGCGGGGTTCACACTTTCCAGCATTCGCATCTCTCGCTGCTCAATGGGTTTTTAATTAACTTTCAAAGCAAAAATCCTCCTAGGCAAACGAGTTCGTTTTCCATATACACAGGCAAAAATATAAGGTGAATATACAATTAATGTCTTGCCAATAAAACTAGTTTTTCTTAGGAAATCAAATAAACCTTTGCCCCTCATTTGTCCCTCGTGGATTCTTTGAGGTTCCTGGACATTTTGCTCGGTGCAGGCTAGTGCCTGCTTCCTCTTGGTGGACACATTTTGAGCTCATCACACATGCTGGGCTCCATGGGAACTGAGGACGAGGGAGCGGCTGTCATTTTGCATTCTATTCAATTCCCATCAAGGTGGAGAGTGCTCGAGTTGACTTTCAATTTTTCGCCAGGATAAAGGATAATAGCAACAGCGGCAGGAGCAACAGCAGCAGCAGCAAAGACAACAGGCAAAATTGTTGTCAACACTAATGAAATTACAAGAGGACACGACAGCAGGGAGGAAATCCTCCCTGAAAACGGGGCATGAAAAGAGGAAAACCCAAAGACAACACTTTAAATAATTAAGCACTCCAAAGGGGCCGCTTATCACAGGAATCTCCTCGGAGATCTTATCCTGACAGAGGACCGAAATGACAAGTGATTTCAAGAGCCTTGCAGGTAATTACAATTATTACCCAAGTCGCTGTCAATTCGTTTCGGCGATTCATTCATTAAAGAAATCAATAAACTTCGGGCATCAAAAAGCAAGCACAAATTTGGGAAGTGAAATTTATAAATTCGTGTTGGAATTTTGTAAACAATACCATCAGAAACGAGCAGCCACAAAACTGATTTAATTTGATTTACATTGTGTTGCGCCATTTTCTAGACGGCCCAAATTGAAATCCCCTGGCCCCCCTCGAGCCCTGCGAATGGAAAACAATCAACTCGTATTACCCGGACACTCCTCCTTCCAATAAACTTTGCCGCACATGCACATTCGTGTTTTCACAAATGTTTCAGTTGCTTTGTACATACATACATGAACATATATGTATATCCCCTTTTAATCAGAGGGTGTTAATGTTTGCCTAAGTAGAGAACACGAAACATACGAAAATCCACAGTGATTACTCGGTTAAGACAATGCAATCCGGTTAAATGGGAATGCATACATTTAAGAAACACATTGAGTGTATTTGATTCGTGCGAAGTAGTCTGTCCGTTTGGCTGTCTGTCGGTCCGTCCGTCCGTTTACTCGCTTATGTATTGATTTAATTAAAAAAAAAATAATAAAATAAATAAATAAACTTTTATTTAATACCACTACACCGAATTTTTTAAATATTTCTGACGCTGGCGCGTAATTAGAATTCCCAACTAGTTCTGGCAGGCACAGCATTACTTAAGCTTCATCGAGCCCGAATTTTTGGGGTAAGTAAATTATTTTTTTTCCTCCCCTCCCCTTCCAGCGCCCCACCAGTTCCCCTCGCCAGACGTCGACCCGAGCGCCTATTTCCTGGACGGTGGCGCATCTCCAGCAACGGATCAGCCCGGTCACCCCGATCTCCCCGTCTACTGGAAATGGAGGATCATTGCCTCCTCTGGCGTCATCTCCCGCCTTTTGGACCCGGCTGCCGCTTTCACTGCATCACCTTCGTCATCCAAGAATCTGCTGGATCATCTCACCTGAACCTGGAGAACCGCTGCATCAGAGAAGTGCCAACCCTAAGGAGATCGAGAATGAGAGGGCCTCCGCTCTTTGGCCGCGTCTACCCGCTTTCGGGAATCGGTCACCTTCGATGAAAGTGATCCATAAGCTGCTGGATCATCTCGCCTGAAGCAGTACATCCAGTGATCCGCTGCATCAGCAAGATGTACAACCCTGTGNAGTGCATCCTAGTGATCCGCTGCATCAGCAAGATGTACAACCCTGTGAAGTGGCCGCATCTTTGCAATCGGAAAGCGGAGGCCAAGGAGATTGATCATCAACAAGGAAGATGAGTCCCAGGCTACTAAGTGGTAGTTTTGTCCGTCTTTAATGATTTTTTCCCCCTACAATTTAAGGTGATGTCGAACTTTTCATCAGCTAAGATTCGACTGTCACCTTTGCTGCAAGTCTCCCAAGGATCTGCTGCACTATCGGAACAGAGGCAGTGCTTAAAAAACGAGACCAAGGAGATTGGCTTGCCTCGGGACCAGCCTTCAGCGATGATGAAGAAAAGGCGCAGGCTATGACCAGGTAAGTGCGGAGTCCCTGATCCCGATTATTGTCTCTTTAACTGAAAGTTTTCTGTGGTCAAGTTAAAAATAAAACCCATATACTCGTAAAGTCAATGTGCCTTCAAAAATGCATCAATTAAGTTGCAATAAATTGATGGGTTCTTGCCTTGTTGCACTTAAGCGATTTGTCCTGTAATTGCATGTTGCATGTTGCCGCCGGAATTGAGTGGCGAGACCTTTAGAGCCATCATTATTAAACCCATCGTCATCATCATCATCATCGTCATCATCATCATCATCATCATCAATCCCTTTCCCAGTCCGAGGCTTTGCCAACTCGATTGCGTGACGCTCAGCTCGTGTGTGGCGCGTTTGTGTGGCCTTTGGCCCCGATTGGCGGTCAAGGGTTAAGGTTACGCCCATCACCAGACGCGATTGCAAAGGGTTAAGGCACTGCGCATAAATGGCAAGGCATTCAAATTATTTTTAATACACATTTTATTTCATTTGCCGCCAGCAAACCTGTCAGAGCAAAACCAGAGACCAGAAACGCCAAGTCAGCGTTTTGTGCGAGCAAAATTATTATCGCAGCCCCAGAGCCAAAACACAGCAAAAACACACAGTAAAATAACCGAAATAAAGACACCAAAAACATGCTGAACGGAAAACAAGGATGAATACAATTTGTGCGAGGGGTCGCGGCTTCCAACTGTCACCAAATAAGTATGCTAAACATTATCTGCAGGGTATCAGCGAGTCGCACAGCTCCTGTCCTGTCACTCAGCGGATAAGCTGGCATTACATTTACAGCACACTAAAAGGCGGGACACACAAGGTGCTCCTCCGCATTTGGGAGAAGTTAAGCCCCGCCGTCGGGAGTCAATATATAATGCACGCCCAGCTGTCTCGGAAATCTCGATAATTCTCGTTGTTTTTTTCGGCGCAATGAATCCGCTCAGTAGCCAATGAAATGGGCGGTCAGCGGAGGGCCTAATGTTTTAAATTACGAGTAATTATAACATTAATTTCCAATATTCAAACAAAATCATTGTAGATTTCGGGAAAGTAACTTCATTAAATCATTGTAAACCTTTAGATTTATAAAGATTGAGTCAGTTTGAAGAGGTAATTACACTTTAAAATAAGGAAACATTTGTGTTTTCATTACAATTTTATGAAGAATACCTTGAAAAAGAAAATTTCGTTGAGATTTTAACTTTGGACACTGACAACCCCTGGCAGAGGTTATTTTGGATTCTTAGGGATTTTGCAAAATCAAATTAATACGTAATATTCTCATTCATGTATTCGAAGAAAACATTTCAACTGTACGAGATTGTTTCGCGAGAAAAAGCAACTGACATCAAAGGATGCGGAGGAAGAAAGATTTCTGGAAAATTTCTGGATTGCTGTCCTGGCCAAAGCGGGACAAATCACAGGAACAGAAGGATCTGAAATTGTAATTAGGATTCTTCAACGAAACTATATAATTTTCCATTCATTAATGGGTTTTGTGCCACACAATTTATCTGCAAAACTTTTGTTAAATCGATCAAAATTCTTATGATAGGAATTTTGTAGAAAACGCAAAGAGAGAAATATGAGAAATATGAGTCTATAATTGGCTTTTTCTTTATGTTACTCTCTTCACAATCAGGCATAATGAACACGCTTTGGGGCTTGAAACATTAATTTCATGTATGATATTTCAATGCTCCCATTTTGTAGCATGTAGTACGTGGTATCTCCTTGTCGATCGCCTTTTGCCATCGTCAACGTTTCTCTTGTTGTATTAAACCAAAAATAAGGAATAAGGAATGTGTACATGTTTCATATGCATGCGCGTCCTTGGTTATTTAAAAGGGACAGACCCGGGATACAGGCGCCAGGACGAGGGGTTGCAGGAGGGCAAGAGGAGAGGTGGCACGAAGGCAGTGGCAGGGGCTGGGCACTGGAGGGGGCATGTCGACCGCAGCAGTTGACAAATTTGGAAAAATTGCAACAGCGACAGCAGCCAGATGCTGCTGCCTTGGGGCGCAATCGCACACAAAAAAAAAAATAAATACGAGTATACGAGTATATGGGAAAAATGAAGCAAAAACAGCAGGGGTTTCCGGGAGCTTCACAATTGAATATTTTCGGGGCAGGATCCAGGGATGTGGCTGCGAGTGTGTAATAATGTGCCAAATTGTTGGCAGTACTGATGAAGATGCCACCGCTTGTGCTGCTCTTTTTTTTTTACTTTATGAGGCCCCATAACCCCACAAAATGCCGGTCGTCAAGCGACGCAGGTTAAAGTTATTAATGTCTTTGAAACATACATACATACATTTCGCAAATGCACACACGCCCCGCGGCTGTTTGGTGCAAAGCATTCGGTGAAGAGTATTCGAGCGTTTGCTTGTCTTTGGCATTTTCTTTTTGTTTATTTTCACAAGAAACTTTTTGTGCGCCGCTCGTCCAATGTTTGTAAACATTTCCCTCACATTTTTCGCCATATCAATCGCACTCGCCCCTGTCCCGTCCGCCCCGTCCGCCCCGATTGCTGGCTTTTTTCATTTTGTAATTTTTCATGTTTCGCCGCTTTCATTTTTTAGTTGAAGGAAAACGCGCTGCGGTTTGCCGCCATTTGATTTTGATTGAGTTGCGGTTGAGGAATTTCCACTTAAGCCCCGAACGAGTGCCCCGAGATATCGGCAAGTTTTGCCGTCTTTATTGTTCTTAGATTAGGTTTGATTTAATTAAAAGTAATCCCAGGACTTGGATAGTGCTTTAAGCACCTACAGCTCGGGCCAACAAAGTTGCTATTCATTAAACTTCGGCACTTCTCGGGGTGGAGAAAAACACCTTCAGGATACCGATACGGCTTAGCTGCTGCATTTGGCGGCAGCCTCCTCAGAGTTGCATTCATTTTTACCCGCCTCCGGAGCATTTTCATTGCACTTTAATGCCCGGTACTCGTACACAGCATCACCTTCAGTTTCCTCCGAGATCGTTAAGCCCCGACGGCCATTATCTCGGTTTTGCCAGTATTAAAACATTTTTATGCCATTTTTTCGTCTCTCCAGTTTTTGTGACATCTTTTTGGTCCTGGCAACAAGCAACAAGGCAATGGGAATAGGCTCCCCGGGGATTATGAATCAATATCTTTTGGACGGCAAAAGAAACCGAAAAAGTTTGTCAAAGCCTTCGAATATAAATCGCAGAGATGTTGACACTTCTTATTAGCCAAAAAAAAAAGTCTTGGCACCTGGCTCAAAGTGCAATATTTTAGGTTTACCCATAAATTTCAGGTTCCTGACTCTGCAGGTTATCGGTTTTCCTTCATAGACTTTTTGTTTAGGTTCTGCTGATATTTATATCATCGGATACTTTTTCCTTAGTTGTATATTCTCGGGTTGGTTTATTTTGATAAAGCAAATGGTAACACAATTTGCCATAATAAAGCTATAAAGATATTTTTCCTTCAGTGCACGCGCTAGGTGGGTGGGTGGTCTTTGAATGTTTTCCTAATACGTAGGAAAACTTAGCTTATGTAATTGCGAAACGGATGGATGGACAGGCTGAATAATTGTTGCAAGGTTGAGAGCACGCGCTGACGCAAAAAAGACACTCGCAGGACCCGGGACCAAGGACCCAGGACGCAGGATCCAGGACGCGGGACCTCCCCCGATGCATTTGCCCTTTTGCAGGTACAGTGGGCCTCGTCTGCGGCTGACAGTTAAATGGAGTGTCACTGTGTCGCCTAATCAGCTGCAAACGCTGAGCACGAGGTGGAAAGGGCCAACTGGCAACTGGCAAGTGGCAACTGGCATGTGGCAGCGGTAAGTGGTAGGCGTTTGAGCCCGAATCAGGGGTTGTTCTGCCTTGACTGAAGGGGCAACCGGCGGGTGGCCTGACAATCTCGGATTAGTGTCGCCATATTGCGTCGCCAGAGCTATGGATACAGTATCTGCATATCAGTTTCTGGGGTCCAGGCCATGGTTTTCGGTTTCCCATTTGGAGCCCCAACTTTGTTGGGTTAACTCGCCCTTATTGTTGGCCACGTTTGCAGTAAGCCAGTTGAGACAGGTCCCGAACCCTTGGGCCAAACCTTTGCCAGGTGAGCTGTAACCAATCCCTCGTAGCACTGACAGAAACACCTCTGTTCTATTAGGGAATGAGAGAGCTCTCAAAGATAGTTTCATATGCCGAAGAAGCCTTGCGGTTAGGATGTTCAGAGTTTGTGGGCCAGCAAACTCGGTGAACTTTTTGTCGCAGTGCAGAGCCATTGTCCCGGGGCCAGTCTGCTGGTTGTCTAGTATCTGTTTAGCCGCTTTCATTGTGGCACACGCTTAGGCGGAGCGATGAGATTTCTTAACTGCGATTCGTGTCTATTTTCGGAGCGGCAACCGGTCCGGGAAATATGAGGGGATGATGTGGCCCCAGGACAATCCCATGCAGATGAACCCAAGCCGGGGAATGCCAGCGGTGGCTGGGAAATGATATTCCTGGAGAATGAAATTCCACGAATGATTCGATTAGTGCAAAATCCCATTGAACGGCTCGGGCCCTTCGGGCCAACTCGATTTATCAATTAGTAGCAATCAGGCGGAGTGTTTTCAATTCATAATGGATTATCGAAAGTCTTCTCTGCGGGTTTTTTTTTATCGATAAGTTAACTAGAGTAAATATTTAATGACCATTATGAGCTGTCTGCCCGCCACATCCCGTTCGGTGGGTTGGCTTGAAACTATTGCCAAGTTTCCGCCTCCCTTTTGCCCTTTTGCCTTTTCTGGCTAATGGAATCTCGCCCCGCCTTTTGGTCAATCAAAAGTCAGCTTATAATTTCAACGCTCTGCTGCCCATGGTGCGAGAAGTATAATTGAAATATCTGCGGACAAAGTTCGTTTCTCGACTCCCCAGCTACTTTGCCTTGCTGCTCTGCATTTATGTTTTTTTTTCACTCTGCTGAGATTAGTTTGCCGCATTCATTTGCTCGCCTGCTGCAGTTCTGCTGCGCTTTTCCGCTGCAGTCTTTTTCCGAGAATTCCCCCTGATAATAATAAAGTTCTCCCGTTGCCGGCCACCGTTGCTGCTGTCCATTTCGCACATTAACGCCGCCAGCTGCAGCCTAGAAGGGGGCACTACCCAGAAAGCGGGGTGCTACCCAGAAAGGCAGGTGGAAGGCGAAAGGCGCTCCGCCTTTTCTCGCATTTTAATTTTGTTAAGTACCGCGAGTGGAATTGTTGAATGCAATGGGAGCAGGTCCATAAATTACGCATACGCCGCGTCCGGCCGGCCAGCAACTCCGGGGAATCGTCGACGCTCGCATGAGCACGGGACAAAAATAAACATGGTTCCACAACTCCGCCATAATTTCGAGAAATTTTTAATGTTTATTTGAAGATAAAGTTTCAAGAACTCCTTCTGTTTCTATGGTTTTTAATTTCTTTTGTATGAATTGATAACTAAACTTATATAGGCTGCCGCATATGGAATATTTTATTGTTTGTTTTATTTATCAATATTGGATATATAGACTGTTTTTTGGCTGAGTAAACCATAAAAGAATTATGTCTTATTAGGGCTCCCAAAAATATCAGCTCAAAATTTTAAGATAAGTAAATTGTAAGCCCTCGAAATGCCCAATTCATCTTCCGGTGTACTCCCATAGGAGGCCGCTTGGACTCGCGTTTGGGGGATTCACCGAACTGAACCGAACCGGACTGGATGTATCCACTTACCTGCGGTGAACAGGCACAGGTGGACAACGCAAAGGCCGAGGCTGCTCAGCCAACGGAGTTGCGTGCCGGCGGCGCCGAGGGATTTGCTCTGCCTGCGTCCGGATCCTGGTCCGGCTGCGTGCCTGGGGCTTCTTAATGTCCTTGTGGCTGTCATATCGCTCAGTCTGTTTAGCGGCTCTTCGATTTACATGTTCATCGGATCGGACAGCGCTTCCGTTCCGCCGCTTTTCTACCACTTGCCGTTTAAACTGTTTTGTTGCGCGTGCAAAACAAAAACAAAAGCCGGCGACAAACTTACAGGCTCACACACACTTGGAGAGTGGCTACACTAGAAAATAACAAAACAGAAGGGCTAGTTTGTTGAATAATTGAGGCTTTTGTCGCTGCACTTGTCCTATGAATATTTCAAATGCGCCCTGCAATTATCCCTCCGCACACTCGCACACACACCTCGCACAGACACAGGCCCCTTCAAATTTCGGGAGAGACACTCTAAAAAAAAAAAAGATTATCTGTTTTGGCCAATTAATTGGTGGCAAATGCCTCAGGTTGCTGTTGGCAAGACTGACTGACAAAGTGCGCGCCAAAAGTTCGCTCGCGGCCTTTGTTTGCTTGGGGGGCGGGGCAGGTCTCGTGCGCCGCTGTCGAGTGCCAGAAACCAACTGAATTTTGCGTTGAAGGCGGATCCAATTGGATGGCTTCCGGCCCAACAGCCGGTTAACAGTGGCCCGTTGATGTTGGCCAATTCAAATGGCCCCTAACAGGCGCTGTTGTGGGGCTGTAAACAGACTTTAGTTAAAAACGGGCTTTTTATCTCAAAAATCAAGCGGGGAATTCATTTAGATAATTAATTATTAATATAATGTTAATTAAATTGAAAAAATGCTTTCCTATTACAAAAACAAGTTATTAAAATCATTTTCCTAGACTTAACATAAAAATGTAATGTACAGCTTAAGATTAACATCTATAAATATCAGTCTGGCAGCGCTATTTTTAACAGCTGTTGTTTAACATTTGCCTGTTGCTAACTCTGTTAAAATTTAAAATTAAACCGTTACCATATTTAGCAAGTTTTACAATTGCAGCCCGAAATAATATTTCACCCAAAGAATTTTATTTAAAATAAGTTATGATTTTTAAAACAACATCAAACCGAGCATGTTTATTATAAATGTAGTTTTCCATATATCCCCAGCAAAGAAATTAAATTATGTTTAAAACAGTAACAATATACTAAACTGCAGTGCAGCATTTGTTATTTATTGTTACGTTTTCTGGATCATCTTCTTGGATAGCAATCCAAATTTCTTGGTTCACTGCCCATTGAACTTTATAATAACGCCGAATGGCAAGTGAAATCGATAATAATCGTTAATCAGGCAGAACAGAAGCCTCTAAACACCTGGCTGATCTTCAAGCCATCAGCCCGGCCACCGATCAACCTATCAATCCGTGAAACCATGAAAACTATCAGCGCTTCCCATCAACTTGCCACCGAACCCCTCCCAAAGCCTGCACCTGCCGCAGGCAAGTGGTGGGGCCGAGGCGCAACCCACCTGGCAGGCCACCGATCGGACTCAAACTGCAACTGCAACTGCGGTCCGAGTGCCCCAATTCGAAGTGCCACACATTTTGTGCTGTGGTTTACCGTTTTCCCGCTCAGCAAGTTGCCAAAGTGGAAAAGTGGAAAAGTGGAATGGAAAGGCGGTCGGAGGCTTTCCGATTCTCCGATTCTCGAATTCTTGGCTTCGGGCTCGCTTGCCAAATGTTCTTCTGCTCTCGAGCCGACAGGTTCTGTTCTTTTTTACGCGTCGCGCTTTCGGATAAACCAGCAAGTGCCCTAAGCTGTTTGATTGTTATTTTGAATACTACTAGTGTGTTTTTTTTAATGTGCCTGTGATGTTCAAGTGCAAGTTGACACCCATTTGACGACTGCCATCTGCCGGGTAGGGTAAGTGAAGATCTCTTTATTTTGTGGCTTGCATGCCCCGCATTTGCATCGCGGCCGAAATGCAAGTTCAAGTCCATATCCAGTTACCAGTTTTTGTCTTGGCCTTCGCCTATTTTCACTCGTTGGCCAGCAGGTTTGCCATTTTTTTTGGCATGTGCCACATTCGATGAAAGTAAACCACACGCAAAAAATAATGGGAGCACCAAGGAATCTCTAAGATATTGGAATTCCTAGTATTCTTTAAGCTTCTGAACTTTTTGGGAGAAGGTTACGATCCAAAGAATTATTAAAATGTATTGGTATTTATGGAATAAATTTTATGTAATGTTTATTTAACAGTTGGTATTCTATAGGGATTGTGTATGCTCCATTCTTGCAAGTAAAATAGCTTACAAAGCCTTTTAACAATAAATTTAAATTCAACAAACTGAAAGTAGTAATATATCTATATCTATTGCCTTCAATTAAGGTGAATTAATAGGAAATATGGCTTTTATTCTACGAGTATAGAGCTTTGTAGCATTGTTGCAAGCAAATAGTTTTTAAAACTGACACTGACAATGATAATATTGAATTTGGTTTCTTTTAATTGGAAACTACTTACTTAAACTGTGGGTGACAATCCTAAATGAGTAAAAGATATCGTATCGTTTGAGACTTTTTCTCAACAATCAAGTTAGCCTTGATGTTACCCTTGTCAATGTGACAAGTTTGCTTGAGTTTATTTGGGCTCCGGCTCAGTTTAAAGGACAACTCCGAAACACCATCCACAAAATCCAGACCGTGTTCTCCAGGCGAATTTCCCTCGCACAAAATTTGATTTGCACGCTCAGGGACGTTTGTCCAACACGCCGAGAAACCTGGATATCACAGTCTCTGTCACCATGAACGGTCCGGGCCTGGCCATCGTGGGATTGGCCCAGCTCCGCAGCCGCCGTCGCCGAGGTAGCCCGGACGGCGCCCTCGGTTTCAATCCCTCGAATCGGCTGATGAGCGGCCTGGATCCCGGCTTCCAGGACGATCGCATGTGCTGGATCTGCTTGACAGGGGACGAGGATCAGCCGCGCAGGGACTGGCTGCATCCGTGCCGTTGTCGCGGCACCAACAAATGGGTGCACGAGGCCTGCCTCAGTCGCTGGATCGATGAGAAGCAGATGCAGGCCCCGGATTTGCCCGTCACCTGCACCCAATGCCGCACGGAGTACATAATTGTGATGCCGCCGCTGTGCCGCTTCGATGCGTTCCTCGATCGCCTCGACAAGACCTACGAGCGCCTCTGCCCCAGCGTCCTCATGGGCATATTGGCCGCCACCGTCTACTTCTCGGCGGTTACCTACGGGGCCGTCACCCTCCTGGAGCTGGCCGGCTATGAGACGGGCATGCGTCTGCTTCAGGAGGACCCCACCCTGCTGATGATCCTGTTGCCGTCGGTGCCGACGGTTCTTCTGCTGGGTCGCATGGTGCGCTGGGACGACTGCCTGGTGCACTGGCTGCGGCGTCATCAGCGTCAGGGCGTACCGCCCGAGCAGATGGACGAGGAGGGGGATCCCCTGCCCGGAGCCCCCCTCGATGACAACTACTTCGACGAACTGGAACGCGAGCATCCACCAACAGAGGCCCTGCAGCCGGGCGCCTTTGGTTCGATGCACATTGGCCGAGCTTCGGCCAGCTTTTGCACGGCCCTCAGCCTACCGACGTTTGCCGTCATCCTGGGCCAATCCCTGTTCTCGTCCGTGTACGAGAGCAACAAGCCGGCGGCCCTGCTTCTCGGCGGCCTCACCTTTGTGGCGGCCAAGGGCCTGGCGAGTGTGTACCTGAGGCAGGCGCACTACCATCAGAAGCGCCATCGCTACGTCCTCGACATGGACGAACACTCTACAGCTTCGAACGCGGCCCGTCTGATGCGTCGCCGCATTCGCAACAGCCACTCCGCAGAACGCCGGCTCTAATCCTCAGGCCCGATCCTTGCGTGCCAGGCAATCAGTATTCAAATTTAGGACTCTTGTCGCAGAGTTACTTCTTCAGAACAGACAGGGAACGCGCAGACGCTTGGAAATGGATTTATTTAAAACGAATACGGTAGCAAGCTTTTTGACTTTTCTGTTGGTCGCCTACCCAAGAGGTAAAGCATAGGCTTATATTTTAAGCATACAAAATACAATAAAAATGTAAACAAATTAGAGGAACGTTGCTTGTGTGGATCGATAAAGTATTCCTAAAGTTTTCCTGCTCATTTAACAAGTGGGAAACGCACATATTGAGCTCCGATCCTTTGAACTAGTGGGATGTATTCTCCAATCCATTTTCATAACTACCTGATACAATATTTGTTGAGGAACTTGTTCAAATTACTCTGAACTGGTAATCAATGGCTTCACCCCTCCTTCGATTCCTCTAAAAAAAAACGTGATAAACTGCAACCATTGTAGTTTGCACCATTAAAGGCGGTTTTTTTTTTGTCTTGAAGTTAATTTAAAATACGTTAAAAAAAAAGGGTATGTGTTTGGGCGAAATCGTTAAAATACAATTTGACAAAGGGAAAATGGGCAGTCTTATATATATAGTAATACTATATTGTCATGCTCATAGAATGTTGTTCGCCGCCATTCATGCCGCCGGGCTGCTCCCGGGGACGTCACCAGTAGATCGGCGGCTGGAATGGGTTCGAACTTGCAGAGCCCGTGTGCCTTTTTCCTCTTAGGCGGGCAATCCGCCACAGAACTGCCCCCCTCATCCGGCTCCGGCTAGTCAGTTCTCCTTGTCATGACCCGCTTAATTAAATCGAAACGCTTGGTCAGGCCACGTGCCCAGCCACGGAACCGGTCCCGGGATCGCTCCCCCAGCGAGGGACGCGACATTTCCTCCACCCTTTGCCCGGGCCACGAGCCTATCATCACGGATGCCACCGACTGGTCGAAGAGCAGCAGATAGTGGGGCCTTAGTGAGCCCTCGTCCTGGACACAGTACTCCAGAAAGTGCTTCTCCGGCGACTGGGCAATCGCCTCGTCCAGGTCGGAGGGCAGCTGGCAAATGACTAACGCCATTTGTGTCTCCGCCAGGACCGATTTCTGCCAGCAGAGTGGCAGCGGTTGTGTTAGTAAGGGCGATCGTGTCAGCACCCTGTCGTTCGACTGCCCCGCCACCTCCTCCGATTGCTCCCCGGTTCTGGACGCGGTGCCGCTCCTAGTCCCGGACGCGGTGCCGCTCCCAGTCACGGATGCGGTGCCGCTCCTAGTCCCGGACGCGGTGCCGCTCCCAGTCACGGACGCGGTGCCGCTCCCAGTCACGGACCCGGTGACTGAATTGGATTTGGAACTCGCTGGGTTCAACAAAAACCTATGCGGGACGGGCTCGAAGCAATGCACCAGGGCCGACTCCGCCTGCGCAAACAGGTGGACGGGCTGCGATAGGGGATTGTACGTGCGCCCAGTGGCCAGGAAGCGGTAGAGTTGGTGAAAGGGCAGCCCCAGATAGGCATAGCTCGGGCTGTAGCCACCCGGCTCCCGGGGCTGTTCGACATTGGCGTGTTGATAGCAAATGCTTATCACCTGACCGGGCAACTGGGTGGGCCGTCCTACGCCCAGGGTGCGGCACAAGGAGCGCAAATGGAGGCAGGATACCCGTCGCAGGATGGGGCTCGTCGGGATGCCGTACAGAAGCCAATGCATCAGATGAAAGGCCGCGGCATCGTCAGGCGGCAGGCTCAGGAAGTGCTCGTCGGTGCCAGGGTCCTCCAGCATTACGCGGCAGCTGGGCCAATTGTCCGCAACGGCGCGCCGCAAGCGCACCACATCGCACTGTGCCGTGGTCACGGATTCATCTTGGAAGAACGGTGGCAGCGGCAGCAAGGATCGCTCAAAGCGGTCCTCGCTGGCGGCTGCGGCGAAAATAAGCAGCCAAATGTCACAGGCAAGCGGTTGGGCACGGAGAGCGTCGCGCACTTTGCCCATCTCCCGTTTCAACTGGTCCATTCGGTTGTGCGCAAAGATATCCTCGTTGACTGACGGCGCTCTGGAGGGGCAACAAATGGCTTAATGGCTTTATCACCGCACCCAGGGAGATGCTGCTCGTGGGCGAACTTACATGGCGGCCTGCACGTGGTGAGTGCTGTCACAGACCTTGGTGGGCTTCCGTTTGGCGATGTTGCCATGGGTTTTTTGGCTCACGGACGTGGAACGGTTAGCGGGACAGACTGTCAGTGTGGGTAAGCCGATCGGCACTTGCTGGCGCATCGTAAAGCTTCGGTTTGGCGGCGAGGGGCCCCTGGTGGTGGCCCGTGATGTGCCGGAGCCGGAAGGGTCCGTCATCTTCGATCTCCGATGGTCAGGCGAATGGTTAGGAACTTGGGCAGCAGCCTGAAATGCCAAAGTGTATACGCTGAGTGATGAACTGAGTGATGAACTTTTCAGAATTTTGCTGGTAAGGGGTCTAGTTTGTTAACTGGAACACGAAATCTGGAGATAATTGCACAACCCTAGCCCCACTGGGGCCCGGAATCCAGACTGGGAATTCTTCGGGTAATACGTCTCCAAAACGTGCATCCAGTCTAATAAACGCTTCACAATTTTGGTGGGAAAGGGAGTGTTAAATGTTGTTAAGTGAAACACAAAATATGCAGGCAAACGCAAAACTCAACGCCCACTGGGGCTTGGAATCTAAACTGGAAGTTCGTCGCGCAATCCGGCTCCAATAAGTGCATCCGAACTGGTTAAATTGGATCAGTATTTTTGGAGTTCCAGAGGCGAGCCAAGTTCGTTAATTGCCCATAAACTATAGGCCAAGACTGTGGGATACTCTGTACGAGAATCAGTTTGTTTCTCAACTTCAACTCCAACTTGATTTGAAATATCCTGACTTAAAAAAAAACGATTGCCAACCGTTCCAATTCAACAGAATACGAATCACCTATAACACATTAGTGTTATAGATAAGCCACGATTGGCATACTTGGAAGTTTATTTAATATATTCTTGAAACTTCTCTGTATTTATTGTGTATTTGAAAGCCGAAACTTAATCGGAGCTATTCGTTCGTTTCGAATAGCATCTTTTTCCTTGGATTATTTGAATTTTCCCAGTAACACGGCAAAAAGTAAAGTCAAGCTTAATAATTGGTATTTGGTAGGCTCTATGATTGAACATTGTTGAACAAATTTCATTTGAATGTTCTGATTACCGCTTGCCGAAAATTATAGCAAAGTTTTTGAAGTGGTCAACTTGAAAACAACTTCGAATACGTTTCCTGCTTTTTTTTTTTATTTTCCAGTGAATGTATATGATTTTGTATGTATTTCTTGTAACCCAACAAATTCTTACAAATTCCCACAAGTCTAGTCAATATTTACGAGCAATTTTTGCGAACTAAGCAAATACAGAAAAGTGTTTACGCAGAGGAAACCGGGATGTATTTTTATTTATTTCGAACATCGCAATGATGCAATCTGTGCGTGCCAACCAGATTACAACGTGAGTAGTGCCTTCGGATCAAAACAAATAGAGATTACAAAAAGCTGACAATGTCGGGAAACAGTGAAATTACAAGCCCCAAAACGGACAGGCCCCCGTTTTGTAAACTAGAACTATAAACAATAATAAATAGGTAGCGGGGTATAGTAATACTATACATACCGCTCGATTCCATACATTTTTAATTGCGTCAGTTTGGGAACTGATTGTGATTATTTCGGAATCCGATTTCGATTCCGATTCCGTCTCCGTCTCTGTTTCTGTTTCTGGATCCTTCCTGACCCAGACCTCCAAGTGCATTTCAATTGCCGGTGATAAGCTTTGGCATCCACTATTTATGTATTCTGGGAATAAACTTAATACTCGGAATTCAGTATGGATGTTTTCCCCAGTTGTTTTTCTCCAAATTTACTGGGTCTTGGCCGGAGGGTCTGTCTATTTGTGTTATTTGAATAATACTTGTGACCTTGGGCCTTGTACTTTGTACCCACGGAGCTACACAATCCGGTTACGCGCTGACGGGCCAGACGTCTTCGTGACGCATCTGCGGAGCACGGTGCAGATGAACCAAGACCAGTGGCCACCGGGCGGGCAGTGGGCATCCATGTGTTGGCCGGCGGGGAAAGCACAAATCACGGGTCAGGGGTCAGCCCGTTGCCGGGACAACAGCTACGTCAATCCAGAGTACACGGCTCCAGACCCCGTACGCTCGACGTCTAGTATAGGTATACGAATGGGCGCTGATATGACAATTCCGTCGTCGCGGTACAAAGTGCGACATTCCGGGGCGGATTGGCTTACAAAAAAATCCAAGTCCAAATCTGAATCTGAATTCGAATCCCGAAGCGAATCGGAATCCAGATGCGAATCTGAATACGATTTCCGAGTAAAAGATACCCCAGGGCGAGACATTTTCTATCTTTGGAGATTGTGTATTTATTTGTATTTAAGTGGCTACACGACTACGGCTACTTAATCGGTCGATTAGTTGCTAGTTAGAGGGTATCTACGGATCTACAGTCTACTAACTCTACTACTACGCGCTACGTTTAGTTAAAACTTTGTTTTCTGGCAGCCTGTATTTGATGCGTTGGCCTAAACTAGATCGATAGTGACTGCTGGCGCTGCCAAAGCGCGCTTTGGCGTCACATTCAGTATGGATTAATACATAGACATGGAGTGTCTCTCCGGTCCCAGCTCTCCACGGGCTTTGCTCCTCAACTGCTTTCTGGGAATGCCATTCCTTTGGAGTTTCAAACTCGCTGGCAAGCTGCAGGAGAGGCCAATGGCAGGGGATTGACTCTGGGCCTCTGCAAACGGGAGATACAACAATTAATTAGTTTTGGTCGCAAGTTGATCGCGTTTTCATCTAGGTTTTCCAGCTGTCTTTGGTTTTGCCATCGATAGGGGGTAGTTAATATTAACTGTCATTTTCTAACTTGATTTTAGACTAGCTATGATGAGTAAATTAGTAATGAAAAGGTGCAGTTTCTTGCTACTCTTCTGGTGAATTCAAGCAGTGTTTGAGGAATGATTTGTTGCCCTAACTTGGCAAAGCCTCTCCGAGGATCCCCCTCACCCACCTCGCTTGATGCAGCGCCTAGAACCGCTTGTTGCTGCGCAGATAGGCCTTGTGGCGCACCTCCTCCTTGAGGCAGGGATCCGACTCCTTGCCGGCCCCGCCGCGCTCCGTGCAGACCGTCTCCGAGCGCAGGCCGAAGCAGTGCGTCTGCACGACGTTGAAGAAGAGCTTCCCGATGGCATTGGCGTCCTCGTCGCCGGCCATCTTCAGGCAGGTGCGGAAGCGCAAATCGCAGCTGCAGTGGGAGAGCGTG
Source organism: Drosophila ironensis (assembly GCA_021223825.1). NCBI lineage: Eukaryota > Metazoa > Arthropoda > Insecta > Diptera > Drosophilidae > Drosophila > Drosophila ironensis. The sequence goes on from JAJJHQ010000964.1 coordinate 388,489, forward strand.
TAGGGGCGATAGTTGAAGAGGTCGTAGCGATTCGACATCCCGTTGATGAACATCTTGCAGTGGTCGTGCTTCCGGCAGCACTTGTCCGCCTTGGAGGCGCCGCCGAGGTCGTTGTAGGTGCCATTGGCCAGGTTTCCGCGTCCGCACCAGCGTGTATTCGGCGCTATTAGCCAGTCGGATAGCTGTCGTCGCCGGCGTATCAATTGCAGGCCATCCGCATCCGTTCCCGCCTCAAGATCATCCGTTTCAGCGGCCAAATCGTATGATTTGCTAGACAGGTGCATGGCATCGAGAAGGGCGAGCAGGGCCAGCAGGTGGAGGGCCACCAAAAATAGGGTTTTCGTGTCGATTGTCCGCGACATGGTGGGCTCTGTGTTAGCTATTCCGTAGGGGGGGCAGAGAGAGGTTCTGAGTTGTGGGGTTTCGCGTGCCCGATTGCTCTCCACGCTGCCAGACACTGGCGTTTTATAAGCTCCGGAGTCCGGACTCGGCGCCGATAGTAAAATATCCCCAGTTCGCGGATGCGCAGTGTGCCCGTACGGGCATCAGTGTTGGTCAGCTGTTGCCTGGCCATTCGGCCGCAGTGTTGGCTAACCCTCGAGGCACCAGCTCAGCTGTTTGCGTTTTTGTTTTTTTGTCCAGCCATAGGAGGAGTCATAGAAGCAATAGCGAAAGCAATATACCCCCGTGTATGTGGCCCAACTAGGAGCAGCACTCGGCCCCAGGCATGCACCGGTTTTCGGGAGAACATCAGGCCGCCAGGCAGCAGGCCCAGGGCGAGCAAAACCACAACACCAGCAATTGCAATAGCAATAGCAACGAGATATCGCGCAGCAATGGCTCCGGATCAATGGCAGGCCCTGTCGGAGCCTCTGGGGCCGGGGCAGGGGCTCCGACGCCGCCCAAGAGCCTGGCCCTGAACCGGAACAACCAGTACGCCGCCTCGGACACCTCCGGGGAGCAGGAGGGCGAGCAGGATCTGCTGGACGCCAAGTACGAGTGCGCCATCTGCATTGACTGGCTGAAGGAGCCGATGCTGACCTCGTGCGGGCATCGCTTCTGCCACGGCTGCATCACCGACTGGCTGCAGAACCACAACCAGTGCTGTCCGCTGGACAACAAGCGCCTCTCCGACCAGGACATCTTTCCCGACAACTTTGTCCGCCGCGAGATCGAGCAGCTGAAGCACAAGTGCCCCAACTCGCCGCTCGGCTGTGCGGTGATTGCCTCGCCCATCGAGCTGCACCGCCACCTGCCCAGCTGCCCGTACAGGCGCCAGCAGGAGCAGGATCCGCCCGAGGAGAAGTGCCCCTTTGCGCGCATCAAGTGCGACTTTGTCGGCCGCCCGGAGACCAATCAGCTGGAGGAGCACCTGAAGGCCGATATGCCGCACCATCTGCAGCTGATGATGCAGGCCCTCCAGCAGACGACCATTGCCAGCTGGCAGCCGCAGAAAACCGGCGCGAGCGGCTCGGGAGGAGGGGCCCACGAGAACGGGCAGTTGGCGACGCCGCCGCCGCCGCCACCGCAGTATGCCAACGGGGTGGACGAGCAGATTGTGCAGACGATGTACCAGCGGATCGTGGTGCTGGAGCAGCGGACGCGGGAGCAGGAGACGCGGCTGGAGAACCTGCAGAAGCAGCTGCGCTCGGCCCGGCAGCAGCAGCAACAGCCGCCGGAGGTGGATCCGCGCTACAGCAACGGCACGATCGTGTGGCGCATCAAGCAGTTCGGGGCGCTGGTGGCCCGCCTGCGGGCGAACGCCGACAACAGGATGTACTCGCATGAGTGCTACACCTCGCCGCACGGCTACAAGTTCTGTGCGCGTCTGAACATTCAGCCGCGGAAGCCGCACGTGCTCAGCCTGCACGTGCACCTGATGCAGTCGGAGAACGACTTCCATCTGGACTGGCCCTTCAAGGGGCGCATCAAGCTGTGCATGGTGCATCCGGTGGATGCGGACCGGTCGCAGCACGACACCATTATGACCAAGCCGGAGATACTGGCCTTCCACCAGCCGCGCGAGACGATCAGCACGCGCGGCTTTGGCTTCCTCGAGTACGCCAACATATCGAACATCATGCAGCTGGGCTTCTGTGCCGACGACATGCTGCTCATCAAGATCGAGATCAATATTGTCTGAGCCCTGTGCGGCGGGTGTTTTGGGCGGCGCAGGAAGGCCAGGCGCAGGGTCGCTCTGTAAACAGAAGGCCACACCGCCAGCATATCAGATTGCAGCCACTTCTGGAGAATACTCAGCGACCCTCGGCCGAGTGTGAACGTAATCGAAGCGCACAGTATGCAATAACCAACCACTATACGTACATATATTTTATATAGACCCATATACACACCATATAGTGTACTAGAATTGCTCATAGTCAGGCGAGTAGCAAGCAATGATGCCCTCAGCTGGCAACTAACCGATTTATCTATGTATATCTCTATCCTAGCCCTAGATTTTACTGACCTAATTGTAGTTTCTAATGTTTTTTTTTTCTTCGTTTTTCGTTCAACTCGTTTGTGTAGTGTTCTGTGTTAGTGTTCCCCAGCAATCTCTGGGCTCTTTATTTATAGACTCACTATCGGAATCTCATCTCCCCCGAGCCAATTACTTGAGAATCTGTTTTGCATTCCGTCGATTTGATTGATTTCAACTTGATTTCCACTATTTGTGAACCGAGTACGTCCATTTGGCACTTGCCAATCGTCTAAAGGCAATTTATTTCCCCTGATTTGGTGCACAGATTCGTGGCAAACCGAAACTCCGTCAGTTTTTTGGTCGCCGCATTCCGCCCGAATCTGCCCAGTCAGTCGGGAAAGCACAAAGGCTGTATGTGTTATGTTTAAAACCAAGATTACGTTTAACTGTCCGTACTATGTGTATTTAGCTATAAGGATCGCGGGATCGGCCCCATCCCGAGGCTTCGGGGAGGTGCCTTTCGCCGCTTAGAAAAGAAACGTACCCAATAAAGTACCCTTTTGTACCGCCAACGTACTATCCCCCTTTGAGGCCCTTGGGACGGCCGAAGGGCGCCTCGGGGCTCGTGTTGAATGTGATGAGGCCCGCCATCGGGCCCACTTCCAGGGGATCCCCGAAGCGCACCTGGTCCTCCGGAAGCAAGGGACACACGCCCAGGCAGAGTATCATCTGGGCATAGGTCCGACAGAGGCCGTAGGGAGCAAAGCTGGTCTTCTGGCGCACTGCCTCCGCGTACAGATCGACCACCCGGGCATGCGAGCAGGTGCCGTTCAGATCGAACCCGCAACCGGGCTGGTGTTGCCCGCCGTTGGCATAGAAATCTGCATGGCCCAGGGGCATGAGATGCCCCTTGATCAGCCCGTTCGTGTGCAGGGCCATCACGTAGTGGGCATCGATGACGGCCAACCGGCGCGGCGGCTCCACGAACCAGTAGAGCGGCAGGGCAGGGTCCAGGGCCACGATGTAGCCGACGCGCATCTCCCCGCCGGTGATCTGCTGCAGTTGCCAGCCACAGAAGCCGGCCACATGGGCGCCCATGCTGTGCCCAATCAGCACCAGCTCCTCCGACCTCAGGCCGCCCTCCAGGGCCATGAAGCGCACAAACAGGGCGCACTGTTGACCCACCCAGGGCGCCAGGGGCTGCGCGTCCATGTAGCTCATCGCGGCCAGCGACCACCAGTCCAGCGAGATGAGATTGTAGTTGCCGCGCTCCTGGTAGGCGGCCCGCACCTTCTGGTTGGCTGTGCCCAAAAAGGAGTCCATCCAGCCGTGTATGATGATCCTTGAGGTGCGAGAGACAAGGTGAGTGCCAGGTCAGACCCAGGAAATGATAACCAACTTGGTCGGCCGCCTGGCATCGAAGTGGGAGACGCGCACGGAGCGCACATCGTCGACGAAGAGGCGGTCCGGCCGCGCAGGATTCGACCGGGTGTACAGGTAGAAGCCAACGAAGTCCGAGTCGAGGGTGGCGCAGCACAGGAGGCTGCCGGCCAGCGCCAGCAGAGTGAGCCACATGATTGACCGCCGGCGAGCTGCTGGCACCAGCACCCGCATCCAAAGGCACTCAATTTGCAGGGGGCCCCGTGAATTAGCCCCGAGTCGCGACCCGGAACTTTTATGGCCGAACTCCATGCGAGACTTAAAATTTGAATAACTAACTGGAGGGAGTCGGATTTTCTGGATTTCTTGTCGCTTTTATGACATACACTTTGGGGTCTGGCGGAAGCCCAAGGGAGTACAAGGAAGTACCTTTTCAGGGGCTTCCAGGAAACAATTTACAATAATTGTCCACGCAAGTGGTACCTTGTCTTGTGCTGTGCGTGCAGTCTCTCTTACAGTCCGACTTAAAAGTTAATTAAGATGCGCCTGCCGGCTAGGGCTCCTTCAGGTTGAGGCCCACCTCCAGGGCCCTGGCGATGGTGGCCTTCGTGGCCTGCTCGCCCGGCTTGACCACCTCGATGAGCTCCACATTGGCCACCGGGTGCGGCAGCGGCTTCACCGCGCCCTTAACCCGCCCGGGATCGTGGCTGCGCATGTGGGCATTGAGGCCGCCGGACTGGGCGAAGGCCTTGCCGCACAGCTTGCAGGCGTACTTGCGCTGCTCCGAGTGCAGCAGCTTGTGCACCCGCAGCGCCTTCTTGCGCTGGAACGTCGAGCCGCAGACGTCGCAGACGAAGGGCCGCAGATTCGTGTGCGAGACGGCGTGCACGTTGAGGTCGTGGAAGCTGTAGAAGGCCTTGCCGCACACATCGCACTTGGCCGGCCGTTCGCCGGTGTGCCGGCGCATGTGGGCGGTGAGGACGCCGCGATCCCGGCAGGGACGGCCGCACACCTCGCAGATGCACGGCATGCGGCCTGTGTGGCAGATGCTGTGCGACGCCAGCTCCTTTTGCGTGTAGAACGTGGCCTCGCACTCGGGGCACTTGTGCGGCTTGATGCCGGTGTGGCGCAGGCGATGGCGTATCATGTTCCCGGACTGGGTGAACGGCTTGCCGCAGATGTCGCAGAAGATGCCCGTGTGCTTCCAGCGATGGCCGCGCAGGTCGCGCTCCGTGCGGAACGTTTGCAGGCAGTCCTTCTCGGTGCACTGGTACACCTTGGGCGGGCCCCGCCGCCTCCTGCTGGGCCCTGGAATGGCAGCGCCGCTACCCTGATCCTTGGCCTCCTCGGATCCCGCTGCCATGGAGCTGTGCTTCATGCGGCGATGGCCCTGCAGGCTGCGCTTCGTTGAGTACGCCCTGTCGCACTGATCGCACTGGAAGAGCATGTCCTTGGGCGCACTGCCCTCCCCTGCACCATCGTCCTCGCTCTCCGCCTCCTCCACCGCCGTCTCTGCTTCGTTTTCCTCGTTGTCCTGCTCCTCGGGGGCCTGCTCCGTCCAGTCCAAGTCGAGGGGGGCCTCCTCGGTGGCCACCAGGATGTTCTTCATGGCCGCCACCCGGCGCAGACGCCGCTGGCGGAGAGCCAGCTCCTCCACGTCCTCCGGATCGTCGGCGGGCTCTTGCCGAGGGGATTCCCCGGCATTGTGGGCAATGGGGTCGTACTCCAGCTTGATGGTGGTCTTGTAGTCGCCGCTGAAGCCGTCCCCGACCAGGTGCACGCTGCTGAAGTGCAGCGGAAAGTCCTCCAGCTTGAGGCGATGGGCGCAAAGGGAACAGCGGACATCGTAGCCGGCGGGGCCGTTGAAAAGGACCTCGCCGCACCGGTAGTTGGGCGGCAGCTGCAGCTTGATCATCTCGCAGGAGGCGAGGGTCGAGGGCTGCTCTCTAGTCTCGGTGGGGGAATCCCATCGACCAGGCCATGGGCATTGTCCTTTTGCAGAGTTAAAAATTCGGAGTCAAGCCGTTGTCGTATCAATGCTACACCTGATTAGCCAGTGTTGGTTAGAGCCATGGAGAACTTGCAGGCCGTTTGGCGGGAATTACAATAAGGCTGGGAAAACGATAAGCTATCACGTAAAAAAGAACGAATTCAATAAATCTGGGAAGACCAGTTGAAAAACAGTAATTAAATTACATTATTTTTGCCTTTTTCAAGCAAAATAACCTTGTACCGACCGTTACCGAAGTGTTTGTTTAGAAATCTCTTAGCATTTGTTGCAAACAGAAACCAAAGCTCAATAACGAATATAAATCCCTTGAAACCCTTTAAATATTTGAAAATATTGGGTATCTAAGAAAAACTCATATTTTTTTAAATATTCGCATGAAAATGTCCATAAATCGATCGTTACGTTTTAGTTCTTGTATTATGAGTCTCCTAGCATTGGTTGCAAACTGACTCCAAGGCCAAATAAGCAATTTAATTTCCTGGAAACCCCTTGAACATCAAAAAAGAAAACGTCTTCGATTTTGTTTAAGAATATGTCCGGGACCGACTGTTACCGTTTCAGTGCATGTTTAGGAATCTGCTAGCACTGGCTTTCAAACCAAAAACAAGGCTTAATAAGCAATATAAATCTCTTGAACGGATTGAAATATTGGAAAATTGTGTTTATCTAAGAAAAACACATAATTTATTAGAATTTCTTCAAGAAAATGTCCTTAGATTGACCATTACCGTGTCTGTGCTTGTTTGGGAATCTCCTAGCATTAGTTTCAAACCGAAACCAAGGCTTAATAAGCAATATTAATACCTATGAAACCCCTAGAATATCAAAACCACTTGGGTATCTAGGAAAGGCATTTAATTTATTAGAATTTGTTTGAGAAAATGTCCTGGGAGCGACCGTTACCGTTTCCGCGCGCCACCGTTAACGACCGCCGCCGCTTTCCAGCACTGGGCCGCGCCGTTGTGTATTCGGATTCCACGACTCGCTTCGATTCGCGTATACACTTTTTTCGCCCGCTCCTGGCTCATTGATTTTTCGCTGCTCGGCATTGGTGGCATTGGGCATTGTCAGCGTCAGTGGCCAGGACCAACAGGACCCACAGAGCCAGCGTCGAGATGTCGGAGAGCGCGGTGCCAGCGAGCAATGCGAACGCAAATGCCAGCGAGAAGATGGCCAGCTTGGTGCGCGAGGCGGAGAACCTGAAGAGCAAGTTGGAGGAGGAGCGCCAGAAGCTGAACGACGTCAATCTGGCAAACATCGCGGAGCGCCTCGAGCAGATCGCCTATGTGAACATCAAGCCGCGGAAGGTGCTCAAGGGCCACCAGGCCAAGGTTTTGTGCACCGATTGGAGCCCCGACAAGCGCCACATCATCTCCTCCTCGCAGGACGGCCGTCTGATCATCTGGGATGCGTTCACCACCAACAAGGAGCACGCCGTCACCATGCCAACCACCTGGATCATGGCCTGCGCCTACGCCCCGTCCGGAAACTTTGTGGCCTGCGGCGGTTTGGACAACAAGGTCACCGTGTATCCGATCACCTCGGATGAGGAGATGGCTGCCAAGAAGCGCACCGTCGGCACCCACACCAGCTACATGTCGTGCTGCATCTACCCGAATTCCGATCAGCAGATTCTCACCGGAAGCGGCGACTCCACCTGCGCCCTGTGGGACGTGGAGTCCGGCCAGCTGTTGCAGAGCTTCCACGGCCACTCGGGCGACGTTATGGCCATCGATCTGGCCCCCAACGAGACGGGCAACACCTTCGTCTCCGGCAGCTGCGACCGCATGGCCTTCATCTGGGACATGCGCTCGGGGCATGTGGTGCAGTCCTTCGAGGGCCATCAATCGGATGTGAACAGCGTGAAGTTCCATCCGTGCGGCGATGCCATTGCCACCGGCTCGGACGACAGCAGCTGCCGTCTGTACGACATGCGGGCGGACAGGGAGGTGGCCGTCTTTGCCAAGGAGAGCATCATCTTTGGCGTCAACTCGGTGGACTTTTCGGTGAGCGGACGTCTGCTGTTTGCCGGTTACAATGACTATACGGTCAACCTGTGGGACACCCTGAAGTCGGAGCGGGTGTGCCTGCTGTACGGGCACGAGAATAAGGTCTCCTGTGTCCAGGTCTCGCCCGACGGCACAGCCCTGTCCACCGGCAGCTGGGACTACACCATCCGGGTCTGGGCCTAAGTCCTGGGCCTGTCCACCCCGGCGCTGTTATCGCTTGTTTCTCTGCTCCAAGCCGAGCTCTAGTCACGTTTTTTTTTATTACCTAATACTATTAAATGGATAGATAATCGATAGTCGCATCGTGTGTCCTGCAAGCCTGCAGAGTTATGGTCGAATAACCGCAAACCACATATGTATATCTGTGTAACTAAAGTGTAACCAATATGCGCGTAGTCCTAAGTTCCTGTTCGAAATAAATGTTGAGCTATACACTTGTCGCGGGCTTTATTGCAGCCCCCGCTGGCCCAAGTAGTATTTACAAGATGAGTTAGGCTAGGAAATGATGTGTGGGCGTCGCCCGTTCCGCTCTATTGCGCGGTTTAGAAGGTGAAGAGCACCTCGACGGCACCCGGGTCGCAGGGCGGCTCGATCAGGCTCTGGGCCTGCATCCTGTGGGCCCGCATGTGGGCGGAGAGACCCGATGCCTGGGCGTAGGCGTTGTCGCAGATCTTGCACTTGAACTTCTTGATGCCCAGGTGCAGGTGCTTGTGGTGGTAGAGGGCCTTGGGGCGGGAGAAGGCCGCCTCGCACTGGTCGCACTTATGCGGCCTCTCCGTGGAGTGCATGGCCTGATGTTCGTTGAGCAGCGACTTGGAGGCGAAGCAGCGGCCACACGTCTGGCACTCGAAGGGCTTTTCGCCCGTGTGCGTGCGCCGGTGGACGATGAGGGCCTCCCGGTAGCGGGACCGATAGCCGCACAGCTCGCACACATAGTTGCGCTCCTCGGTGTGGACGCGACGGTGCGAGGTGAGGTTGTGCTGGTTGACGAACGCCTTGCCGCAGTTCTCGTAATCGCACTTGAACTGCCTCAGCCCGGAGTGCGTCTGCACGTGACGGAGCAGGGAGCGGGAGGTCTTGAACACCTTGTCGCAGATCTGGCAAGGGTATTCGGTGTGCTTCTTGCGCTGGTGCTGCTGCAGGGCACGGTCCGCATCGAAGGTGGCCTCACAGACGTCGCATTTGTAGGCCTGCGGATGCGGATGGCTCATCCGCAGGTGAGCGTTCAGGTACTTCTGTGTGATGTACTGGCGCGGGCAGAACGGGCAGTGGTAATCCCTGTCCTGGTGCTGCTTCAGCCGCTGTGGAAATTGCATATTTATGAGTTTACAACGCTAGATATGAGAGGTAGCTTTGTGTTACCTTAAGCCCAGACTGCTCCGGCTCGACATCCTCCTGCTCTGATTCCTGTTCTACTTCCTGCTCTGGTTCCAGCTCTGGTTCCTCCTCCAATACCTCCTCCAGTTCCAGTTCTTGCTCATGCTCCACGTATGCTAGCGGTAGAGCCTGGAAGCTCTTTGAATCGTCAAATACCTTGACCTGCTCACTCTCCGTGGAGATGTCGCCCTCCGGCTCCAAGAGCTCATCCCCGGAGTCGTCCAACTCGGACATGATCCGCTGAATACTGTCCTCCTCCCCGTCCCCGTCCCCGTCTTCCTCCTCGTCCCCCTCCCCGTCGCCCTCCCCGTCACCCTGCTCTTCCAGCTCTATCTCCAGCTCGAACTTGATCGGCTCTTTGTCCGCGAAGAGGCTTTCCTCATCCGAAAGATCGCATTTGAAGGCCTCGGGGATGTCCGAGGCAGAGTCCGTGTCGAAGTGCACGTTGCGGGCGTGGCGGGCGAAGTCCTCGAAGGTGAAATGCTTCATTTCGCAGAACAGGCAGACGATTTGAAAATTGTCCGCCTCTGGCTCGTAGAAAACCTGGCCGCATTTCGGACGCACCTGCTGCTGGGCGTGCAGCCGTTCGAAGTCCACGTTGGCCAGGCAGTGTCTCAGCATCCTGACCCAAGTGCCGATCCCCGACTGGGCTCTGCGCCGTTTAATGGCATAAAAGAAAATAGATAGCAAATTGTAAACAAATCGAGACTGGGCTGCGGCGGCGTTAGCCAGCACTGATTGCCTGGTCGGGGACAGTGCTGCAAAACAGCAAGGGCCTCAATTAATGGATGTTACAATACAAAAATATACCCGCCGGAAGTGCCTCTATTAAAATCGAAATATTTAAATTATAAATGAAACTCCTTATAATGTAGATTATACGATCTGGAAGCTACTAGTCTGTTTTGGCGGTTAAAACCAGTGCTGAAAAGTGCAAGTGCCGCAAGCAGTCGCATTTGAATTCAAAACTAGATACTGATCCTTGCTGGCATTGCTGTTTTTATTAATATTGAAATAGCTTAATTAAAGTAGGAAGCAAGTGCCTCGGCGAATCGAATTTATACTGCAATTTGTTTATCCGTAAACAAACGCGCTTGGTGTTCTGCTTATGGCCTCGGAATTACAACCAGGCCGACGCATCAAGCAACCATCCAATCAAGGAGTTCTGCAACCTGATAAGGATCAATGGTTTCAACTAACCAGAAAAGAATCATCTAGAAAACCACTCAGGATCCTCAACATCATTACTATAATTTGCACACCAACTAGGTCAAATGCACTTGAAAAGTCAAGAGTGACGAGTGAGAGTGAGTAAATTAAATTTATTGGATCTGCTACTAATTGGTCAACTTATTTGGATCAACTAATTTGGATCTTAGTCAGGTATCAGGTGTGCGAGATGCGCGACGTTTTCAGGAGCGTCTGCTTGACCACCGCGTCGGGGGAGGGCGTGTCGAAGCGGAAGCGCTTCACCGGGCCGTCGAAGAGCTGGCCGAAGCATATTTTCAGGTGCAGTCGCTCCAGCCGTGTGGCCCCGAACTTAACATAATGCACTCCAGGCTCCCTGCGGCTCACATAAGTGTCCAGCAGCCGGCCAATGGGGCTGGGCGCGTCCTCCTCCTCGGCGGGCTTCTTCGGCAGCGTCTCGGCCGTCTCCTCGTCCTTCAGGAAGCGCCTGCGAGAGTCCAGCAGACCGCCAGAGAGCTTGCGTCGTGTCCCCGAATCGCAGGCAATGAAGGGAATGGCAAACGACTTGTCTCCGGTCGCTTGCTGCCGCTCCCGCGCCTTGCTGGCCGTCTCCTTGACCGGGGCCCCCTTCTGGGAGTCTATGATCAAGCCGGTGAGATCGATCAGTGGCATGTCGGCGTCCTCAATGCCGGGGGCCATCGTGGGACCGTCGCCGCCGCTGCTGCTGCCGATGCCGCTGCTACTGCTGCAAATGCTGCTGTTGATGCTGCTGCTGTCGCTGCTTCCGCCGCTGATGTTCAGCCGCTTCACACCGCTCTCCAGACGAATCAGCGGCGAATTGCTCAGCTTGCCCCCGCCCAGCGGCTCGCCCAGTTGGGGGATCACAAAGGCGGGAGGCTTCGCGTTGCCCGCGTCCTTGTCCTGGCGGCGCCTGAGCTCGTCGAGCAGCATCTTGTTGCGGGCAGCGGTGGCCTCGCGCGCCTTATCCGGTGTGGAGGTCTGCTGCGGCATCAGGAGCGGTATCACAAGCTTGGACTTGGGCATCCCTGCTGGCTCCAGGATCGGATCACTGTTTAATTTGGTACTAGACCCATCTTCGCAGGCAGTCGGCAGGCCGAACTTCCTTTGGATCGCCTGGTGAAGGGTCTGTGGGGGATTGGGGCTTTCCATGGGCAATGCGAGACGGTGGCAGGTCTAAAAATCGGGGATTTTTTTTTCTGTGTTCTTCGTGTGCCCTTTTGTGCGTTGACAGTTCCCCTTCGTTTGAGTTTTGCGTTTGCTCTGAATCACAGTGCACAGTGTTGCCTGAGATCGAACTGGACTCGTAACCGATTAAAGGATGCTCGGAGGAAGGCGCTCAAACATATCGATAGTCCAAATCCTATATTGCTACTTCATCTTATTAATTTCTGCCCGATACGAGACTCCTTTTAAGTAATTACAAGTAATACAAAGCGATCATTAGCCCATGTAAGCAGTTGACAACCCTGAGAAACAGCTGGCATCACCAGTGTTGGCTAACCCCAGCCATTGACCGCCATTTTTCAAATTCAGCTAGGGGGAAGGATTATTGAGGTATAAATATATTTTTGAATTTTTGAAACAATCGAGTGGTGGAAGGAACAATGCGTTTCTTAGGCATGATCCAGACGGCAGATGGGGCCCTCCTCCACCATCTTGAGGTCCACCTTGGGACCGACCAGGTCGCGGATGTTGTTGATCCCGTACTTGATCATGGTGGGCCGCTCCAGCGACAAGCCCCAGGCGATCACATTCACGTTCTCCGGCAGGCCCATGGGCAGCAGCATCTCCGGCCGGAAGACGCCCGAGTTGCCCACCTCGATCCACTTGCCCAGACCCGGGTGGTAGCAGAAGATCTCCATGCTGGGCTCCGTGTAGGGGTTGTAGGCCGGCTTGAACTCCAGCTGCGTGATGCCCAGCTTCCTGAAGAACTCGTACAGCGTGCCAATGAGATCGCCCAGCGTCAGGCCGACGTCCGCAATCACTCCCTCCACCTGATGGAACTCGGCCAGATGGGTGGCGTCCAGCGTCTCGTTGCGGAACACCTTGTCGATGCTGAAGTACTTGGCCGGCCGGAAGCCGCCCTCCTGGTTGGCCAGCTTGTAGAGCATCCGCGCTGAGACGGCCGTGGTGTGGGTGCGCAGCAGGTTCTTCTGCGCCTCCTCCAGCTTCCAGTCGTAGCCATAGCCCTTCGACCCGTAGCCGCCCACGGAGTGCACCTTCTTCACCCGCTCGAGGTAATCCTGCGGGAATTTGTGGCTCTTGGCCGGGTGGTTCACGAAGAACGTGTCGTGGGCGTCGCGCGCCGGATGCTGCTGCGGCTGGTAGAGGGCGTCGAAGTTCCAGAACGACGACTCCACGTAGTTGTTGGTGGGCATCTCCGAGAAGCCCATCTCGAGGAATATCTGCCGGAACTCGGTGCGCACCTTGAGCAGCGGATGCAGGTGACCGCGCGTCGGCGGCGCGCCTAGGGCATCGAAGTTGTAGGCCTTGAACTTGAGCTGATCCCACAGGCCGCTGGTGAGCATTTCCACGGTGAGATCCGTCTCCAGTTTGGTGAGCGTGGTGGCGAACTCGGGCCCGCGGCGCAGCACGAAGCTCTTGGTGGTGGTCTCCTGCAGCAGCTTGCGCTTCTTGAAGTCGGCCACCTCCTTGGGGGCCAGGGCGTCGCCCTTGCCGGCCTCCAGCAGCTTCAGTTGCTCCCGCACCGCGTCCACAATGGTGTCCACCTTGCGGCGCACCAGGGGCGGGTTCGCCGCCTTGTCCACCAGTATCCAGCCGTGGGACATGGCCTTGCTGAAGCCCACCTTGGCGTTGGGTCCTCCGGCGCTCATCAGGGCCGCCTGGGCAATGCCTTCGGGCGGAACGGCCGCGTAGACGAGCGCCTCGTGGCTGCCGTGGTCCACCACGGAGCGTCCCTCGTCCGTCAGGCCGAGGCTCTTGTGGGTGGCCACCTCGGCGGTGACCAGGTCGCCGTGGGCCTGAATGCTCTTCAGGGCGCCCACGAGCTTCTGGTGATCGACATCGAACTGGGCGGCCAGCTCGAGGGTGTCCGCCTGGGCGGCGGTCTCCAGGTGCTGGAGTATGCGCTCCGTGAGGTCGGGATGCATGGCCGGGGTCAATAAGGTGATGTTCGAGTTGTTTTTAGCGGTCGGTTGCCGAGCTGGGAATCTCGTGTTGCCACAACGCAGGAAGGGGCAGTGTTGGCAAGTGCTCAAGAGGCACGACCGGTTAGTGCTGGGACTTGACCAAATCGAAATTCGAATTCGCAATCGATCAAGATTAAATTAAATTGGGTTTAAATTACAATAGAACTACAATTGCCAGGAAAATTGTGGGGAAATTTCAAAGCAATCGATCCAAATTGAAGATACAATTCGTAAATTAAGAATTGGCCAAGTCTAAAGTTTCAATTGTATTGAATTAAAATTACAATAGAACTACAATTGCAAGCAAATTACAAGCAAATATACAAGCAATCATTTTGAAAATTAACTTTCCTAGTCCAAGGGCAGTGTTAACTGCTATTAGTTATAAGTTTACTAGTGGCTAATCTGTTAACTAATAAAAAAAATAAATAAATAAGTTGACTTTCGATTGTAGTTCACTATTATTGAAAAAGCAAGTACATAGCTTTAAAACCAAATATTTGAAGTGCCAGGTCGAAATAGTAATAATATCATATATAAGTAGGGATAGGAATCCCTATGGATACATAATTGCAACTGAAATCAGGATTTTTAGGGGAATTACCATCAGTGACTGTTGACAAGATTTAGTACCTCCTGCGATCATTGATAAGCAAGACAAGCCATATACAAATATTCCAAATTAAACTTGAAAATCAAAGTTAATAACATGAAATTAAAAGGAATCCAATTGGAACCAAGGGAAAGGAAAACTTTTACCCAATAAGAAAGCCAGTTGGAGTTTACACAGGAATTTTCGATTACTCTCCAGTGTTGGCCAACGCAAACAATCAGCTGTTGACGCAGTGCCACTCACAAAGTTTGCGTGTTGTTTTGATCCTCACAATTAAACGAAAAAGGAGACGAATCCTGGCAGCCAGCAGCCTGCAGCATGCTGAAGTCCCTCAAGCCGGACACGTACGCCGGCATGGCGAACGCCAAATGCGGCGAGATCTACTTCCAGAGCCTGCACAGCTTCCGCATCGACTGCGCCTTCTGCGAGATGAAGAGCTTCGTGTTCGGCGACTTTCTGCTCCACATCCAGAACGTGCACTTCGAGAACGGCCTCCTCAAGGCGGAGGCCATGCAGCCGGCCCCGGAGCTCAAGCAGGAGCAGGAGCAGCGCGACGCCCCCGTCGACGGTCGCACATCGCCCGTGCCCATTGTGGCCCAGGTGAATCCCTTCGCGTGGTACGAGATCGGCGGCGCCGAGGACGACCCGGAGAGCGAGGACGAGCCGACGCGGGCGGGGGCGCGGGAGCGGGAGGAGGAGCGCCCGCTCAGGGCCATCATGAAGTGGGAGCACGGCAGCGAATCGCTGCGCCAGGTGCGGGCCCTCAAGGTGGACTACAAGGAGGAGGACTCGGAGCCGGAGGAGTTCGTCAAGGTGGAGCAGGACGGCGACGCCATGGATCTGCTGCAGCTGGACGAGGAGAGCAGGTACTCGGCCACACTGACAAAGATTGCCCACCCCTGTCCGCACTGCTCCAAGACATATCTGAGCCGCAAGACGCTCGAGCGGCACATTGTGAGGCAGCACAAGGCCGGCCCGGAGGCGGACAGCGAGGACGGCGACTACCAGCCGCCCAAGCCCGCCCAGGAGCACAAGTGCGAGCACTGCGGCAAGGTCTACCACGGAAAGTACAGCCTGCGGCAGCATCTGAAGCGTGACCACGAGCCCGCCGGCGAGGAGGGGGCCACCAGCTTCACCTGCCCCGAGTGCGACGCCCAGCTGCCCCGCCTCCGGCTCCTGGACGAGCATATGGTGCAGGCGCACGGCGGGGCCCCGTGCGTTGTGTGCGGCAGGCGCTACAAGACACGCCACGAGCTGAAGCGCCACCAGACCAAGCATGCCACGGAGCGCACCGTGCCCTGCCCGCATGCGGACTGCGGCAAGTGCTTCTTCACCGTGCGCCACATGCGCAACCACTGCAAGGTGCACACCGAGCAGAAGAACTTTGTCTGCGAGAGCTGCGGCTACAGCTGCCGGAACAAGGAGACGCTGCGCGTCCACATACGCAGCCACACGGGCGAGCGACCGTTCGGGTGTCTGGTGTGCGATAAGCGATTCCCCTCGCATTCCGGCCTGCGGGAGCACATGGCCATGCATTCCACGGAGCGGCCGCATGTGTGCGGCGTGTGCGGTGCGACGTTTTCGCGGCAGAAGGGCCTGTACCATCACAAGTTCCTGCACACGGACACCAAGCAGTTTGTGTGCAAGCTGTGCGGCAATGCCTACGCCCAGGCGGCGGGTCTGGCCGGCCACATGCGCAAGCATCGCAACGACGAGCTCAACGGGTAGAGCAGGACGAGCAGGACGCGAACGCGAACGCATCTTCCGATTCCACTTAGACTAGGGCACTCAGGCATAGGCTATAGGACAGTTTTGTTGTTGTTCCAGAGTCAGGGAAGCCACGGATTTAGGCGCATTTCAAATGCGAGTATTCTTGCAATCTTTGTATATATACATGTATAGTACATACGAGTTTATCTGATGTACGAACTAGACTTCTGCATGAATGCATCCAAAGGGCAAATGAATGACCTAATCTAGAAGTGGGCACACTTTCTTTCTGCAGAGTATATTTGGGTATGAGTGAGTAGGGTAGTATTCCATAGTTGTACAGCAAATTTGGTGTGGAGTTGTCAGCACTGTACAGTGTTTTGGTGTGCAGTTGACTTACTGTACAGTGTGTGAAATTTCATGACTGGTACATTTTATACCTCTAACCGGTACTTCTTACGCTGTGTCTCTGGCACTAAATAACGTGAAACATACAAGGACCAATCAAAAACATATGCAACAACACATAAACTGTGTTACTTAAAACGAGAGTGCAACCATATACTTTACTCACTCAAAGTGATTACCCTGAAAATGTGCTATAATCTTCTGGCCTATAGAATACTGTACAGTAGTATTTTAAGTACTCATAAGTACTCAAACTCATACTACTGTACATAACTGTCATGCCACAAATGAATACATCCATGCAGAAGTCTAGTACGAACCCCGATCGTATGCGGATGGATGAACACACCTTTTTTATTGACAAATATAATTGAATCTGATTCGCAAGGCGCCCGCCCCAAGAGGGCAGCGTTTAAGTTTAAATTTAGCCAAACCGTTTGCTTGGGATTGGACGGCGATTAATCGCGTGGCAAGTGCCGCAGGCAGCCCAAATGCCAAGTGCTAAAGCGTGCGTCTAACAATAGTCCCGGCGACTAGTCCGGCGACAATTGGCACACAAACGCCATGGCGGCCTCGGAGGAAGCTTCGGCGCCGGACGGCCCGCGGCTGCTGTGCGAGTTCTGCGGCTACCGGACACGCATCCGCTGGAATTTGAAGGTCCACCGGCGAAGGCACACCGGAGAGAAGCCCTTTCGCTGTGACCGATGCCCGGCTCGGTTTGCGGCCCGCTACCAGCTGACCACGCACCGGGAGCGGCACCAGGACCCGGGCGAGCGGCGGCGGCGACACATCTGCACCGAGTGCAACCTGGGCTTCTCCAGTGCACGGGCCCTGTACCACCACAGGCCGCTGCACGAGGAGGCGAAGCGGTACCAGTGCGCCCAGTGCGACAAGGCGTTCGCCCAGGCGGCGGGCTATGCCCAGCACAAGCGCTGGCACCGTCAGCGCAATCAGCGGCTCACAGCTCCCACTAGGATGGTCGTGGACTGAGCTGTTAGCTAAACTGGCCAATAAAGTAGCGAGTGCGCCTTTAGATTTGAATTTGAATGGGTTGCCTATCGAAAGCCCCGCAACAATCGATAGCCCTGGGCGAGGCGGCTTGCCAACACTAAAAGTTCAGCCCTGGGGCCCCCAATCGATGACGACCTGGCTGAGGAGGAGAACCTATCGGTGTGGTTATCGGCTGAGAAGTTTTTTTTGTAAGAGAACAAATCGCAAAAAGACGCAATTTAGTAAACGCATAGTTGGACGAAAATCGCGAGACAAACTCGGCGCCGAAAAGTGAGCAAGAACAGCTGGGCCGGTGAGGAAGGCAAAGCAGAACGCGAAGAGTGTGAAAGGTCAGCGGGACAAGGAGCGCAAAGCAAAAGGCGAAAAGTTCTCAGTGGCGTGTGTGTGCAGCTTTGTGCTTCGTGTGTGCGTATGTGTGTGTGTCTAGCGCTATCACTTATACACACACAGAACTCGAAAACGGTGGCCACCGATCCCCCCTCCCCCCATACCAATACCAACACCACCACCCCCCCCGGCGCCCACGATTCCGGTGCCGTTTACACGAACGTTGTTCCACACTGCAAAACTGCAACAGCAGCCGCCGCGGGAGAGCGAGCGAGACGGAGCAGGAGCAGCCAGGAGCCGGTGCCGTTATACAGGTAATATGGATACTTGGATACATTCAAAAGCTCTCACGTGTGCGCTTGTGTGAGTGTGTGTGTGTGTGTGCCATGCAATTTCTTTTCATGTTCCTTGCACACGCTTCGTTATTATTATTGTTGCCGTCTCCTCTTCACCGTCTCGTTCGCCCTGCCCTGGCTCTTTATTTATTGCCCTCCCCCCCCTATGCCCGCCACCCGCTCGCACGATAAGGTGGAAAATTCCAAACTGCCCACAGATTAGTATTCTTTTTTGTTGTTGTATTTATTCTCTGCCCTGCTTTGGCTGCTGTAATTCAAAAGCCAGCAGAGGAGGCAAGAGGATAGTGGAAAGAGCGGGGCAAGCAAAACACAAAAGCGTCTGCAGACGCAGACATTTGACCTTGTACGGAAGCGGACACCAACAAGAGGCAAGAACAATAACAATAACAGTACCACTAACAATAACATTGCAAGGTTCGGAGTGGGAATCGGATTCGGTTTCGGTTTCGGTGTCCGTTTCGGAGTCGGAACAGAGCCGTTCGATTGAGAGCCCTCGAGATTGGCTATCAGGTTCGCAAAGGAAAGCAAAATAGAGTACTCAGCACGGTTCGGAGTCTAGGCCGTTTATGCCGCAGCCGAGTTTGCGAACAAGGCAGAGTTTTTTCTTCGCAATTCGAGTCACAAAAGGTATAGGTGTAATTATAGAAATTTCAACTCAGCTGGCGAATTTTGCACCAAAGATCAATCTCAATTTGTTTGGAAAATAGCCGAAAGTAAGATATACCCCCAGCAGATGAAACTATAAAAAATTATATTTAAGTGGCGAATTTCGCACCCAAGATCAATATCAATTTGTTTGGAAAATAGCCGAAAATAAAAGATACCTCCTGCAGGTGAAACTATAAAAATTTCAATTCAGTTGGCGATTATTGCCCCAAAGATCAAGCTCAATTTGTTTGGAAATAACTCTAAATAATTTAAATCTCTAGGTATAGTTTTAGATTTCAGTTGAGCTTGCAAATTCGGTAGGATTTCCTTGTAAACGAAAGATTTGGTCGAAAATTGAGTCCATTTCATTTTAGTTTAGGAGTAGTCAAAGATCTATCTAAATTGGTTTGGAAAATACCTTTACATCGTGTCTATATTGTTTAACATTAGTTCATTTTGGCCTTTATAGTATATATTTCCTCTTATTGAAGTCAAAAATCCAGTTAATTGTTTTTGTTATATAGATTCTATTGAATTTCAGTAAAGATGTCATTGAATTTAATTGTAAAAATGTATATAAAAGAGTCGAATTCACTGCCCAAAAGTAAGAGTAGCGCCCCAAAAATATTACCAAACCATAGTTTCAACTTTTTAACGTTTTTCAAGTGAATTCAAAATGAAAACTTGCCTTGCTGATCCGAAACTTGGGCTGCATAAACCCAGGTGGCTGGTAAACGATTCCAAGAAGATTGGCCATAGATTCTGCTTTTGATTTTGCTTTCGGACCCGATTCCCTCGCAATTATCACAAACTTCGCCGCCAGCAGGGTCGGTCTTTTATCAGATCCAGCCGAGAGCTCGACGGCAGTTTCCCCGGGAACCGGGCAGGGCAGGGACAGGGGCAGGGAAGGCAGACACCACCATACACACACATGCATGCCAATTATCAGATTATCAGCTTTTAATTGCCACACCACGCACGCCACACAGCATATCGCTGAAACCGAGTCCAAACTAAACGAATATCCACTATTTTAGAGACGCTGACTTCGAAGCCGAGACAAGCCCAGGACAAGCCCAGAAAGGAGCAGCCGCAGGAGCATTTGCAGTCGCAGTAGCATTTGCAATCCACGCAAAAGGAATAGAAGCGGGAGCAGGCAAAGGATCAGGAGCAGGAGCAGGAGCTGAGCTGAGGCGGAGCTGGGCCCAGAGAGAGAACCTGAAATGTTGCCATTCACACCGCAGGTGGTCAAGCGATTGTTAGCACTCAAAAAGGGCAGCGAGGACAACAGTGTCGAGGGCAAGTGGTCGGAGAAGGCCGTCAAGAATCTGGTGAAGAAGATCAAGAAGAACTCGCAGTTGGAGGAGCTAGAGCGGGCCATCTCCACGCAGAACTGCCAGTCGCGGTGCGTGACGGTGCCGCGCAGCAAGCCCGCACCCGCCGGCGAACACCTGCGCAAGGGTCTGCCGCACGTCATCTATTGCCGCCTGTGGCGCTGGCCGGATCTCCAGTCGCAGAATGAACTGAAGCCCCTCGACCACTGCGAGTACGCCTTCCACCTGCGCAAGGACGAGATTTGCATCAATCCGTATCACTACAAGAAGATCGAGCTGTCGATACTCGTCCCCAAATCGCTGCCCACGCCGCCCGATTCCATTGTGGACTATCCGCTGGACAACCATACGCACCAGATACCCAACAACACCGACTACAATGCTGCGATAATCCGCAGCGCCTCGCTGAGTCCGCCGCAGTATATGGAATTGGGTGGCTCCGGCTCCGGTTCGGGATCCGTCTCCGGTGCTGCCACCGCTGGCTCCAGCTCAGCCTCCGGGGCATCGTCCTCCTCCGCCTCCCCCTCGTCGTACCAACAACAGCAGCAGCAGCAACAGCAACAGCAGCAGCAACAGCAGCTCACATTCGGCCAGAACATGGACTCACAGTCGAGCGTGTTGAGCGTGGGCAGTAGCATTCCCAACACGGGCACCCCGCCGCCCGGCTACATGAGCGAGGATGGGGACCCAATCGATCCCAATGACAACATGAACATGTCCCGGCTGACGCCGCCCGCCGATGCCGCACCGGTGATGTACCACGAGCCGGCCTTCTGGTGTTCGATCAGCTACTACGAGCTGAATACGCGCGTGGGCGAGACCTTTCACGCCTCGCAACCGTCGATCACGGTCGACGGCTTCACCGATCCCTCCAACTCGGAGCGCTTCTGCCTCGGCCTGCTCTCCAATGTCAATCGCAACGATGTTGTCGAGCAGACGCGCCGTCACATCGGCAAGGGCGTGCGATTGTACTATATTGGCGGCGAGGTGTTCGCCGAGTGCCTCAGCGACTCGTCCATCTTCGTTCAGAGCCCCAATTGCAATCAGCGCTACGGATGGCACCCGGCCACCGTTTGCAAAATCCCGCCCGGCTGCAACCTGAAGATCTTCAACAACCAGGAGTTCGCTGCCCTGCTGTCGCAGTCCGTTTCGCAGGGATTCGAGGCCGTCTACCAGCTGACGCGCATGTGCACCATCCGCATGTCGTTTGTGAAGGGCTGGGGTGCGGAATATCGCCGCCAGACGGTCACCTCGACGCCCTGTTGGATCGAGCTGCATCTGAACGGGCCGCTGCAGTGGCTGGACCGTGTGCTCACCCAAATGGGATCGCCGCGGCTGCCGTGCAGCTCCATGTCCTAAGTGATTCGAGGAGCCGGCATGGGTGAGCTGATGGGAAGCCAACGGAAACAAAGGGGACGCGCGGGCCGATAGGGATCTGAATAGTTGCGGGGAGCATCAGCGGATCAAATGCCATTCAAAAACCAAGTCAAGGGTCTTCAAGTTAGAGCCTGTTTGTACGAAATGAGTACGATACAAAGTATACCTTCTGGAAAGGTAGAAGGCCAGGAAATCAGGAAATCAGGAAACCAGGAAGCCGCAGGGAGCTCCCCCGCTGTTAGCCATACAAATCTAAATCAAAATTGTAACGATACGAAATGCATTAGTCAGGTCCCTGCTTCCCGTCAGCTCGGTTTTTTCTAGGGAACCCTGAGAGTTGAGATATGAAATGAAACTATGAAAAAACACGATAGAATCGGAAGTGGTTTCGAACAAAAACAAACAAAAACCAAGAAAAATTCTGCGAGCACATATGAAATAAGTTCAGGCAAATTATATATACGAGTGGTAAATGCAAGCCCAAAACCCAAAACAAATGCAACAGATATATATATATAAATTGGAATATGTATATCTATCTATATACAAAGAGCACATATATGTCTTTGAGAGCGTGTATTTGGCGTTACAAGTTTAGGAATATATATACATATATATATATTGTGTAGGTGGAAACATAAGTGGAAAGTTACTGTTTTCGATAAGCTATAGGATGGAGCAGCTCCGAAACAATTTTTTTGAAACATTTTACACACGAGAACGAACGAGGAAAGTGAGAAGACAGGCGGTGAAAATAACCAGGAAACAGGAAACAGGAACCAGGAAGACCCAGGAAACTGAATACCCCCCCCTAAAATGTGTGAGTCTACAGAGAGATAGAGAGTCGAAATTCTTTGTGAAAGAAGCAAAATATACAAAGGTGATTTGGAACAAAAAAAAAGGATAAGCAAACAGGAACTGGGATTTATCAAGCTCGAAGCTTACAACACAACACAACACAGAACCATACATTGCAAATGTACATAAGACCAAAAAGCAACAAAACATAAAAGATATTCACACAGGACCTCCACTGGATCGAGCATGGAATGATAGGATATATGATGGTTGTTAAACGTTTCGATTTTCGATTTTTCGCTTACTATGTGTGTTAAAATTCGTCAAGTCTCAGCCAATACGCGTAAAGTCAAACAAAAAGCCAGGCGATTGAGCAGCTCTTGTTAGTCGTAACATCCGCAAAGGCAGAATGCAATCGCATATATAAATTAACCATATATACGCGTATGTTATTAAGCACTTGCCCAACAAAATCGAAAGCAAGGCCTAGTCCTCCTCCAACAAGTTCAGGAACTGCATTTAAACCTTACAAACTGAAACTGAAACAGAAACAGAAAAACTGAAACGATCGCAGCTCTTCCGATGAGATTCGTTTCGAAAACAATAGCTCAAGTGTCAATTACATGCAAATACAAAATGCAATACGCAGCTGCTAGCTAGTTGCATTAGAACCAATTGCAATATGTGGTATATATATGGTTTATGGCCGGATTTTGATCGGCAAGTGCGCGTTTTTCTTGGGTCTAGATCTTAAGTCTCTATAAATACGAGTATATGTAACGAAATTCGCTAGCTTATCTTGACATTTACCGAGAGTCCCATACTATGTGTTTGTTTTTATTATTCCTATTCTTATGACTATTAGTTTTTTTTTTTATTATTATTATTATTATTTCAGTCTCTGCTGATATTTGTAGTTTTTTGTCATTTGCTGTTACAACCAAAAATAACTATAGTTTAAGTTTTGTCTTTATTGATTCTATACACATTACGATATATACCATATATAAACGATATTCATTTGTTACCAATCCACGCCCAGGTTGTGTGGCTCATCCTGAATCCCGATTGGCAATCGATGATCGAAGGGAAAGCTATCGAAATATTGATCAAAACGGCTTGTTTGCGATCACGATTTAGGGAAGGGATGTCGCATAAACCGCAGTGCGGGTTACCCCGATTCGAACTATTAGTGCAACTAAATTGTTTTACTTTTTGTGTGTATCGCTAATCATGTAATGTAATCCTTAAGTTACGCCTAAACGAAACAAACAAAGCAGCAATCGCAACAGTAAACGTCAACAGTCCTCGGATGTGAGCCGGAGAAGTGGCAAGCAACCCGTACCCGTAACCACACCCGTACCGTACCGAACCGTACATTTATAAAGTATAAATACAAATATATACATATATCTAATATGCAAGCATGCAGATAAAGACAAACACAAATCGTATATTTAAATAAACACTTATATTATTAAACCGAGACTCGTGTCACTGTGGGGATCTCAGCGTCTCCGATTTCCGGGAAATCCGAGGGGCTTACAAACTCGTACAATGCTGATTTAGCTTTGGCATCAGGTGTCGCTCGGGATCTCATTGACAATTTACTTTACTTTATTTATCCATCTGCTTGGCTTGGACATCAAAATTGCTAATTTGATCGTTTGCCTGGTAATTGAGTTCTGATTAAGTGATCACTAACTTGATATTGATATCATTTGTTCTCTCGATCGATTACTTGCTGGTTTGCATACCTTAAAATATAATAGTTGTCTTAGAATATAATTTTGATCGTTTGCCTTGTAACCGAGGTGCAGTTGATGATCACTGGTTAGTGATATTCTTTTCGGGGTCGTGGCTGGACCTCCCCCAACTCTTTAAACCAATCACTTGGTCTCTTCCCTTTAGTTTCGTAATCCCAATGACCTGGATTACCTCTCGTGCACCTTGAGGTGCTGTTTGAAGTTGGACCTGCGCAGGAATCGGGCAGCACACAAGTGACACTCAAAGGGACGCAGCTGGGTGTGGGCTATCTGATGGTGCTTCAGCTCCGAAGCACTGAAGAACCGCTTGCCGCACTCCGGATGCTGGCAGCCGAAGTCGCGCTGGTTGTAGTGCCTCTTCAGGTGGGTGCTCAGATAGCACTGGTCGGTGAGCACCCTTCCGCACACGGGGCAGGTGTAGCTGAGCGACGAGAGTGTGTCCTGCGCCTGGGGCTCCGGATGGCGTCGTTTGGTGTGGATACGTCGGGCGTGGATCGAGTGGAAAGCAAGATCACAGTTGGCCGCCGCGCACGGGTAAGGTTTCTCGCCCGTGTGCAGTCGCCGGTGGACAACCAGATAGTTGGCATACCGAAAGCCCTTCGCACAGATGTCGCACTTGTGCGGACGCTCGGCCGTGTGGGTGACCGCATGGATGCGCAGCTTGTTCAGCTGCCGGAATCCCTTGCCGCACTCCCCACACCTGTGAGGCTTCTCGTCCGTGTGGGTCATCTTGTGAATGCGCAGGTTGTACGCCTCCGAGAACCTACGACCGCAGGTGTCGCAGCTGTGATCCCGCGTCTTCGGTCCTCCGGATCTTCTCGAGGCTCGTTTCGCCGGCTGCGGTTCCAATTGCGGGGCCTTTGGCAGCGTTTGCTCCACCTCCTCCAGTCCGCACAGATCCTCAAACAACTGCCAGTCCTCTGGGCAAAGACCGAAACTATTGTTATTGAGGTCCAACTCCTGCATGGTAGCTGCGCTTTCCTTCCGACCGGTTAACAGAATGTGGATTCACGAACTACTGGGCAAGACCTCCGCGCAAAAACAGCAACAGAAAGCGCGATAAGATTACGCCTTCGTTAATTGTATGGTTTATTTTGTTGCAGGTTGTAGTAGCTGTAGTTGTAGTTGACCCTGAAATGGGGCTGGGGGCTTGGGGATCCAGGTGACGCTGGTTCTATTTTTTATCGAAGCCAAAGGCCCGGGGTGTCTAATAAAGTATGGCGATAAATGAGTGATTAGTGCGGGTTTCGATTCGCTTTGCACTTTAAACGCCACCGTTGCGCACTTTGAGCCACATTGATGGACGGGCGGACGACTCCGCCTCCCCGGTCGTCACATTTTTAGATGTTCGAGT
Organism: Drosophila ironensis; assembly: GCA_021223825.1. Lineage (NCBI taxonomy): Eukaryota > Metazoa > Arthropoda > Insecta > Diptera > Drosophilidae > Drosophila > Drosophila ironensis. The sequence goes on from JAJJHQ010000964.1 coordinate 413,748, forward strand.
ATACACCCAAGTATTTAACCGGCACTGTTTACGGTGCTACTTTATCGGGGGTTGGGCCCATAAAAACAAGCACCCCAAGGGAGCCGAGCTCCGTGGGTGCAGAAGAGCCGATTTCAACGGGTAATACGACCCGATATCATCAGATCTGGGTGCCTTGTGCATTATATTCTCTGCTCTCAAAGCAGAGAAATTACTTGTTGTGGAAGCCGGCAACAAATGATTCCCACGGCTTCAAAGTTCAAGTAATTGCGATGAACAGTGGGTCAAATTCGTAGTAACTTTGCCATATAAAATTTACGACAATTTCGTGTACAACCATGAAAAAATATTGAATTTATTGATAAAGAATAAAAGGTACCATTATATCCTATCATATCCTACTACATTGCAGTCTTGATACTTTGTTGATATGTTGCCATGACAAGTTTAATAGAAGTCTCTACAAAATAGAGTTTACGGCGCACCTATCACCATTGAAAGCGAGACAGAAGATTGGTTCATAGAAAAAAAAGAGACGTCATATATGGGGACGTCAAAAATTACTTCAAATATGAGGCATATGTCAATTAGTTCTGGTATATTTCAATTGAATTTATTGATAAAGAATAAAAGGAACCATTATATCCGATAATATACTACATTGCAGTCTTGATACTTTGTTGATATGTTGCCATGACAAGTTTAGTAGAAAAGTCTCTACAAAATAGAGTTTACGGCGCACCTATCACCATTGAAAGCGAGACAGAAGATTGGTTCATAGGAAAAAAAGAGACGAAGAGATATATGGGGACGTCAAATATGACTCCAAATACGAGGCATATAGAACCAACAATTAGTTCTGGCCTATTTTAATTCCTCAAAGTGAATGGCTTTAAAAATATATGCTCATGTCTTGTGGTTTCAAAAGCAGCTTTTCCGATCCACTAAGGTTTATTGCTTACCAAAGAAACCCAGGTGAACAAATGAACAAACTCACGGTGGATGTCGAATAGCCAGACACAATTATAATTTTAGACCTGTGAGCGGAACTATAAAACAGAAAACGTTGAGGATTTTAGGTGGGTTTGAGATTTGGATTTAGATTTGAAATGGGCCCGGGCCTAGACGGTGAACTTCTGCAGCAGGTGGCGCAGCTCCTCGTTCTGGCGACGCAGGAAGACGACCTCGGCGTCGTACTGCACCCGCATCTTGAGCACCTCGACGTAGTGGTTGAGGCCGTGCTCCAGCGTCTTCCAGAGCTTGATCTTGGCGGGCGGAAAGCAGGCGCCGAATTGGCGCCAAAATTCGCGGATCTCCGTGTCTGTGATCTGGATGAGGTTAACAGCGTTCAAGTTGGTGGTCGGCTCGTGTTCGTACATTTGCTTGTGCATCTTGGAGGTGAAGAGGTTCATGGCGTGCAGGCAGAGGGCCGGCTCCATGACCAGATAGTGATTGGGGCACTTGCGCGCCGCTATATCGGCCTTGGCCTGAAAGACGTCGTTGCCATCGAGGCTCGCCTTGCGCGCCTGCTCATCGGTCTTCGCCACCTGGGTCTTCCTCTCCATCAGCCGGCCCGGCTTCTGGTCCTTCATGAACACCTCAGCGCACTTGCGCGGACTCAGGCCCTGCGGCTGGCAGTTGGGGCAATAGGTGTACGGCATAAAAACCTTGGTCAGCTCCTGTACGTCCCGCAGATGGCGGATGCGCAGGGCGGCAAATATGTTATCGATGCGCACCAGGCACTTGTCCTCCTCGGAGTATGGCTCTAAGATCTTCAGCAGGCGCTCTTCGATCAGAAAGCCGCCGCGATCGGCCAGCTTGCGGATGAGATTGCGCATGAGGCGCAGCGACTCCGGGGGCAGCTCCTTGATGTCCGACCGCTGCTTGGCCGCGCTCTTGCTGAGCGCTCGGCTCTTGGGCACCCGACCAACGCCAGATGTGATCGACTTTCGCTTGCCCTTGTTTATGTTCTGGATGGCGGGATAGGGGCGGATCCAGGGCATGGCCAGCTGCTGTTCGTGGATGATGCGATCGATGTGGTAGACGCGATCGACCAGCACGTTCAGCTCCTTGTAGTTGATCTCCCAGATGCGATCGAACTTGTCGCGGTTGTTGATCCGCGCCTGATGGGCCTTCGACTCCATGTCGTTGATGTTGGTGTGCAGCTTGTGGATGTCGGAGGAAAGGCGGGCTATGTTCCGCTTGCCGGTCAGGTAGAGGTTCTTCAGGCCGCGCCTGGTCCGGCTAATGGCCTCGTGCAGCCGCGCCACCCGTCGCTTCTGCTGGTTGTTGATGATCACGTTCTCCTCGTTGCGCTTCTGCAGCACCTGGTAGTTGTAGTCGAGCTTCTCCGAGTTCATCAGCACATTGTCGCGCGTGCGTCGCAGCTCGAGCTCCAGACGCTCGCACTCCTTCTCCAGGCGGATGCGCGTACTCTTGGTCAGCTCCTCCTGCGACTCGTTGATCAGCTGCGTCTGTTGGGCGTAGAACTGTTCGCGCGTGCGCACCAGGTTCGCCTTCTCCTCAAAGTTGGCGTTCATGGCATTGAAGAAGGTGCGCCACTTCTCCACCGCACTGACCGCAAAGATCTGGCGCTCCTCCTCGATGGTGTGGCGCAGCATTTGCAGGTGCTCCTTGTAGGCCTCCTTCAGGGTCTCCACCTGATGATCGACACGCTCCACCAGGCAGCACAGGTCCTGGGCCTGCCGTTCGCGGTCGAACTCGTACTTGGCGTTCATGCGGTCCACCTCCGCCTGGCAGGCGGCTATCATCTCGTCCTTGCGCGTCATTATCTCGGCGATGCGCTTCTTCTGCTCCTCGATCTGGTCCCACAGCATCATCGGCTCGTTGATCTCCTCCAGCTCCGTCCAGCGGTCCTGCAATTTAAATTGACCTTAGCCCCTACCCTGTCTGGCCTTGTACGCTCGCTCACCTTTATGTTCGAGAAGCGGGCCATGGTCTCGACGCTCTCGCGCTGCAGCTTCAGCTGCATCTGGTTCCGCTGGGTCGTCTCGAAGAGGCGGCGATTGAGCTCGCGCCGCTCGTTGGCCACCCGGACATTGGTGACCAGCTCGTTGCCGAAGCGGACCAGCTCGTCCAGGCGCTCGCTGGATATCTCCAGCTGCTGTTCGATGGGCGACTTCTGCGCCAGGCAGCGCTCCATGACGCCCTTCGGGGCCTCGCGGAACTGCTGCCGCACGCGATTCAATATGGTCATCTGGCGCTCGTCCAGCTGCTTCACCGTTTTGTCGCAGTGTTCGTTGTAGATGAGCCCGTCGATGCGCTCGTTGAAGGACTCCCAACTGTCCACCGGGCCCACCTCCTGCTCGGCGATCTCCTCCTCCTCCTCGCCGCTCAGCTCGCTGAGCAGGTCCGCCTCCTGGTTCTCCTCCAGCTCATCCTCGTTGTCGTCCATGTCGGCGGCGCTTTAGATTGTTTTCTTTCGAGTGTGCGAGCGCAGAGATACTTTTTTTTGCTTCCGTTTCGAGCAACAAAGCGGGCAAGTTTGATCGAAGGCTACCAGGTTGCCATGGTGAAGCCTCCTGGATAGGCATTTCGGGGCGCTCGCTTGCCATTTGTTCTCCCCTTTCCCCTTTCGATCAATATTTAAAAACCTCTTCAGTTGGCCTTCGAACCTCTCGGGTTCGCTTTGTTTACACTTTGTGCGGCATTTTATCGATAAATATCGATAGATTCTTACCGCCCCCCTCGGCGTTTTAATGACGTCATCCAGCTTGGCCATTTGCTAAGCGAGTGGAAAATTCCCAAGCTGAAAAATGACCTTGCCACCTGCTATCTGCCCGCCCGCGATCCGCCGAGGCACCTGCCCTCCGGCCCGGCCGTCGATTAACCTTCGGCCAGGCCACCGGGCACTCTGATGCCCCCGAAATACAGCCCTGCGAACATCGACCCCGGGTTGCATTGGAAATTCAAATGATCGTACCTACAGCGATTTTTTTGAATTTATTTACGATCAACTCGTCGGCTAGATGCCGGAGTTCAATTGCTTCTATATATACAAATTCTATTATAGGGTACTGCGTGTTTGGGGGACTCGACTACACTTAGTGGGTAGTGGGAAGGGGCGTTAGGGTGAGACTACGATTTCAGTCGGTCTCAGTCTTCAGGGTGATCTCGTATATTAGCTCGTCACTGAAGTGGCTCTGGCCGCGGTGCATCTGCAGCTGCTGCTCCTCCAGCGCCCGGATGTACTGCTCCTCGGTGAGCATCTCCCCCTCGCACTCGAGCAGATCCTCGTCCACGGGCAGGCCGGTCTCCTCGTCGAGCAGACGCTGGTGATCGTAGTCGGACAGTTGTACGTATTGCTGCTCCCCGTCGACGGTGGTTAGGTAGTGCTGTCCCTGCCCGTCCTCCACCAGCAGGCCGGCGTCCTCCACCCGGTACTCCTCCTCCTCCTCGAGATCGGCCTCGGTGAGCAGGCGCATGCCCGAGGCCGAGTCCTCGTCGTTCTGCTGCAGGAGTGGCCCGGGCAGGGAGTCGCGGTCCTGCATGGGATCGGCCAGCTGCTCGGCATCGTAGTCGTAGTCCTCGTCCTCGCCCTCGCACTCACCCTCGCCCTCGCCCTCAGCCTCTCCCTCGCCGACCAGGCGGCGAGTATTGCTGCGGCACTGGATGGACCGCTTGTGGGCATCGAAGTAGTTGATGTCGGTGAACTCCTCGTGGCACAGGTGGCACACGAACGACGTCTGGCTGAGGTGCATCTCCTTGCGATGGCGTGCCATCTTGTGGGCGTCGCGGCACTGCATGCCGCAGAAGGGGCACTTGAGCATGCGCCGCTTGCCCATGTGCACGTTGCGTATGTGCTCCTGGAGGGAGAAGTTCTTGTAGTAGGCCTTCTGGCAGTACTGGCACTGGTGGCGCCGCTTCTTCTCGTGTGTCGTCTCGCGGTGGCGCTTCAGCTGCGTGTTCTGCGCGAACGTCTTGCCGCACATCTCGCAGATGTGCTCCTTCTCCAGGTGCCGGCGCTGATTGTGGACGCGCAGGTCCTGCTTGGTGGAGAAGTATAGCTTGCATATCTCGCACACGTACGGGCGGATGCCCATGTGGCGGCGCGCGTGGCCGGCCAGGTACTTGCAGTCCCTGTACGTTTCGGCGCAGTAGATGCACGCATAGCGATTGGTCTCCGGCACCATGTGCGTCTTGTGGTGCTTCGACAGCTTCGACTTGTGCATCACGTCCGGACAGATGCCGCACTCCACCGGCAGTTTCTCGTCCTGGTGGTTCATAGTCGAGAACTCCACGATCGGCGTGTTGTCCTCGTCGAAGTCGACGATCGTGGCCACCAGGTCGTCGAAGAGCAGGTAGCGCCGGGGGCCCTTGAACTCGTCCAGCATCTTCTCGCTGGGCTTCGACTGGCGCTTCAGGTCGCCGCCCTCGTCGTCGGCCAAGCAGCGTACGGAGATTTGTGGCACGGGCGCCAGCTTGGGCGGGGCAGGTGGTATCGAGGGGACCAAGGCCTGGGCCAGCAGCTGGGCCTCCTGCTCCTGCTCCGGGTCGAGCTCTATGTCGTCCTCCTCGTCGTCCTCGGGCATCTGGCCGGCGTAGTCCAAGTTGAACTCATCCAGATCCAGGTCCTGCTCTTGGTCCTGGTCCTCCTCCACCAGCTCTTCCAGCTCGGCCAGCTGCATGTCATTGGCCACCATCAGTTGCTCGCCGGCCTCGGCGCAGGCCTGCTGATAGGCCTGCGGCCCCGGCACCAGCAGCCCCTCGCAGCCGTCCAGATGCTGTTGCTGCTCCGCCAGCAGATCCCCCTCGGCCCCCTCCTCGTTGATGATGAGGAACTCCTCGTCGTAGTCGGGCCCCAAGCCGTCGAGGACCACATAGCCGCCCTCCACGAGCCCGGCGGCCGTGTGCACGGCGTGGGATCCCCCGTAGACGATGCCACCGCCGAATCCGTCTGCCACTTGTCTGCTCTCGTTTCCGGATCCGCCGCCGCCTTCGCCGCCACCTCCACCGTCGTCGCCGTCCGAGTAGTCGGCGGTGTAATCGCCGCCCCTGGTCATCACGAACTCAATCATATCGGACATGTCCAGGTTCATTGTGCGTTCCCAACAATTAAATTCGGACTCAGGTCGGAATCGGCCAGTTAGCGGTGGGCGTTGCAGCTGAAGAGTAATCGGGTACTAATTAGCGATGGCAGTCCGCTGGCTGCGCTGCGGATTATCGATAGTCAGGCCAGTCACGAGCCCAACACATATGATACCCATATATTGGGGTCTAAGAACAGTAGCTATTTGGTAGCTATTTTAAGTTTAACCTAGCCGATAGATATGACGATGTTAATTATTATTATCGTACCTTGAAACTTGAAACATCGATTTATTAACTTTCATTGCGCTTAATTACCGTTTCAATAGTATAGCCGATAGATCTGACGATGTTAATTACTATTATCTTACCTTGAAACTTGAAACATAGATTTATGAACTTTCATTTCGGTTAATTACCGTTTCAATAGTATACATATTACTACAAACTTTGTTAAATTCAACAGAAGAATTAATATCTACTGTTCTTTACAGCAAAGTGTTTTATCTGAATCCAGGTAATTCATAGAGCAATATATTGTTTCGAGCTGGGAGCTTATTTTGTTTCAAATCTTGAAACAAGTAATCTGCGCAATGCCTTTCCGCTTTTGATAATTTTTAGTTTTAAGTCGTTCGTCATACAAGTTAAAGGCTTCATAGGAATCAGTCGAAAGTTTTATTCGAAAAAAAAACATCAGTAATTTTGGTAAAATAGATAAAAAGAAAGAATCCGAAAATGGATTCGCAGCCTAAGGACAAGCTGGAGCTAAAGCAACATCCCATGCCTGGTCCGGAACTGAATCAGGATGAGGAGTTGACCTGGGAGCAAAAGGGAATATATTGCCGCCTGTTATTTGTTTTTGGTTTTTGGTCCGTTATTGCTTTTGCCTATTACGTAATTAATGGAGATACAAATATCCGCTTGAATGAGCTTCTATTGCGCGCGTCGATGATGGTATGCCTGACTTTGTTAGTCTGTGGCAAGAAGGACACCAAGTAAGCCCAAGGACTCCGGAACGATCGCTGGCAACAAGAGCTTGGACGAACGCCAGGAGGGGCACGAGGACTTGTCGTCCTGAGCAGACTGCCGTTGACAAATAGTTCCTATGTATAATTTCGTGTTAAAATAAAGGTTTTGTTTCATGTATGTTTGGTATTGGGTCTTTTTGCATTGGGTCCGTTACATGTGTTTAACTCATGGTATATGGTTGAATTGTAATATCTAGCCATGTGCCAAGTTGTTACAGATCGGACGACAAACAATGAAGATACGACCAACATATACGACTTCTCAGTGTCAATGCCGGAGTGCGACATATGCATAAGTACATAAATTGTAATTTGGATAAAATATTTAAACGGAAAAACCAATTGATTAGGAAATCTCGACTGCTGCGTTTATACTTTTTTGCTTTAAGTCGGCTACCTCACCCCGCTCATCCACCACAAAATTCTGTGGCTTCCACAGTTTAATTACTAGAGAAGCGAACTCCGAATATCTATTTATATTTATGTACAACTACCCTCCGCACCCCCGCAAACAGAGGGTATTTATAGTCGAGCCACTCGACTATAATCGTTCTTACTTGTTTCTATTTATGAAACAAAATATCTACACCCAGCATGTAAATGTACCTCATGTTATCGATAGTTTCGGTGTTTTCGCTTGGCGCCAAACCAAAAGCAGTCGCGCATGCGTAGCTTAGTTCGTAGCGCCTGCCGGCTTCGCGGCCTCTGCCTCCGCCTCTGCTTCCGCGGTTGCGACTAACTAACTTGGCTAGCTTCTGGAATTGGCCCGCTCGGTGGCTCAGCTTGCATTGCATCTGCAAACTCGGTGGCGCGCGCTCGTCTTCAGCTCGAGTGTGGTTTTTCGAAATTTTCTGCGATTCGTTGTTTTTTTTTTATATTTGCTGCGGTCTTTCCCGATAATCGCTGTGGCAGCCGAGAGCGTGTGAAGTGCGCGCATGCGTTGTAGCTGTTAATTAATCAATTTAAAAAAATTGCGGTTCTGCGGGTTCTCGTCGCAAAATTGTGCAAGAAGATAAATGCTATTATTATTTTTTTGTTGTGCGAGAATCAAAGAAATCATATAAAAGCCTAGAAAAGTTCTAAGCAAAGATCACCATAAAAAAGTTTGCCAGGATAAAATATTCAAGCTTTGAAAGGATTAAGCCCGCATCACTTGAAGGGCAGGTAAGCTTCTGGCCCCGACTTTGAAAGACCCTCCCCGCGTACGCTATGTTTGCTCTTCTTTTGGCATTCACTCGGTGTTATTGTTAATTGGGCTGATTACAAGAGATGGGAATCACAAATACAAATAACAAAAAATAACAAGCAGTGAGAGCCAACATCAAAATAGGATTACGCAAAGTTGCAAACGCATTATGCTGATGTTGATTTAAGCTTTGATATTTGGCTGGCATCGCATTTATTTATTTATTTGCTGGCTCAGCTTGGCTGGATGGTTTATTTGTTCGCCGTGCTGCAACATCGCTGCCTCGATCAACAAATGTGGGGACGGGCCACAAACTTGACCCGCTTTCGGCTCCGAATTGGCATCTCTCGCCACCTCGGCGATCGGAATTGGGAAGGGAAGGGAAGGGCTCGCGTCCAAATTGGCCTCTCGTTTATTTGGCAATTATAAATTATACAATCGGTTGACATCCCCCTTTCTATTGGCCTATGGTCACTGATTGCACTTGCTCTAGTTTGTGTTGCGTCTCCCGGAAAAAGCTGCAAAGGTTGCCCAAGGAGGCTTTGTTCTTCGGTGCCTATTATTCGGTATTCATAGTATGTGGGGAAATGTCAAATAACTTTTGTATCTTGCACTTGAAGCTGGCACAAAGACTGTCTGTCTTCTTGAATTGTTGACTCTTGAAAATACTTCGGAATCCATGTTCATAATTCTTCCAAAAGGTGCTCCATTTAGTGCGTAATAATTGGGTATTCTATCGTGCTCTAAGACTAGCTTTTAGATGGATGGGTGGCTGCTTTTGAGACAAGCATCCTTTGGACAAGCTCTGGGGAAACAGAGATTTGAGGGGACCCCATTTGGACAACTCCAAGACTAACCCAGGCACTTCCACTTCGCAGACAAGATTCTCGGTCAACGATTCGGACCCGGAGTAGGCCAATTAAGCCTTGGCCACCGAGAGTTGGCAACAGGTGTTGCAGCGGCAACCTAATCAGCGAGTGGCAGCAGCGTTTGCGGTTTTCATCGGCGGGCGGGTCTGGGCCGACGTGTCGCTCGAAACGGGAAATCGGAAACATGTTCTTCTTCTCCGGCCACCGATCCCCCAATCGCAGTTCCACTCCCAATCAGTGGCTTCGACTGGCGGCCGTTATCGGGCTGTTGCATCTGCCGCAATTTGTGTGTCATGCTGGCTGGGCAACCAGCACGCCGCCGAACGCCTTCAATGATACCAGCGCCTCTCCGGCTCCCGCCCACATGCAAATCCAGGCGATGCAGGTGAACTGCAGCCGGGACCTGTTGGAGATGCAACTGGAGCTGAGTCGGCCCTTCCGGGGATTGCTCTACGCCAAGGATTTCCCGCTCGAGTGCCGGACCCGCGGCCAGGACTCCACCCACCTGCACCTGCGCATCCCCACGTCGGGGTGCGGGGTGCGCGCCGAGCCTCTGGAGGACGGCAGCCTGGAGTACTCCGTGCGCGTGATGCTCCAGATGGAGCAGAAGCTGCGCCAGAGCACCGACATCCTCAGTGCCGTGCGATGCCAGCTCCCGGCCACGGAGATGGGCATGCCACTGCCCACCTTGCGCTTGGAAAGCGGTCGAGAAAGGTGAGTTTCGAGGGGAAAATTCGTTGATTGTAGTAAGGGGTTTGCAGGACAAGTTTTCGACTAATATCAGTTGTAGGCACTTGAAAACCAAGTGGTACTTATATATTGCTTTTGACCCCAAAAACCAAAGCTCTGAAATCATTCCTATATTTCTTAATTTAACAGACTTATATTTTTGATCACCGTCAATAGCCGAGTCTATATAGACATGTCATATTTATCCATCTATTCGTAGAAAAACGCCTAGATCTCGACACCTTTATAAGTAGAGTCTTTTGTTTGTGAGTCAAAAGACTCGACTATTGCCTTTCCTCATAGTTTTGGAAATTTGCGTGTATTTTTTTCAAAACATTTAAATAAAAAGTGTGTATCAAGAACAGAACCATTTAACTAAAAGTTTAAGCAAGCAGAAGTGTTAGTGTTTTAATTGTTCGTAGTATAGGCAAAATCCCAACCCATTCTCAACAAACTCAAGAAACTTTTTAATCTATTATGCCACTTAGGAATGCTAGGATGCGGGCCTTGGCTGCATCCGTGGGTGGTGCTCTACCTGCCGCACCACTCCCTCCGAGCACCCCTGCCAACCACCAGCACATGGAGACGCCGCGCGTGAGGATCTGGCTGGAGCTGGGCGGTCCCAATGGCACTGGATCCGTGGAGGTGGGCGTGGCCACCACCCTCACCGTGCGTGCCATCGTGCCGGGCACCATCGGGGTGCGGGTGGTGGACTGCGCGGCCCTGGACGGGCTGGGCGAGTCCACTCAGCAGCTGCTGGACGCCCGGGGCTGTCCCATCGACGAGCAGGTGAGTGGATCAGTAGACTAGTGGATGGGTGAACGAGTGGCCGTCGGTTTGCGTAACCATTTCTCGCCTGCGGGCGACATTCTGCGGCTGACCGTTAGGCTGGGATAGAAAACCGAACCGAATAAACAAGCAACAAAAATTGGTTGGACAAAAAGACAATCTAGACGCTCCGGTGATGAGACAAACGGAAAGTCATTAATTAAGTGGAAGTCGAGATGTTGAGATGCTCTGACGCTCTGATGCTGTGGGGCGATCCGCGATTGATCGCATTTAACTTTCATTTTTATAGACCCGCGATCTAGAGGGTAGCACGGGGCATGCTTCCCCAGCCCGGGTGCATTTGATTAGTTTTTAATTTCAATTAGAAACATCTGAAAACGGTGAAAATGTTGCATTTGCCTAACAGGTTCCGGAGGGGAAATGAGGCCTGGGCTCTTGACAATTCGGTTTTCTTGTAACTTTGGTGGCTTACGGTGTAAAAGCTGTAAATATTCAACGTACAGCTGTACATGCTGCACAAACGAGGCAAAAGCAAATTGAATTTCAAGTGTTAAGTGGTCATCGCAGGCCTTACCTCAGTTTTTATTTGTCATTATATAAGTTTTAAGCGCAAATTTGCAAAACTTGTAGGCAGTATTTGTTTGGCATTAGCTAGTTGCTGGCCAAAGTGTAGCTTCCTTTAATTAAATGAATGTTTTAAACAATTGGATAACCAAGTTGGCCAATTATAGAAATTTATAGCCCTCAATTGAGGGTGCAGTCGTGGGCCTATGCTGAAATACAGTCGACTCAACTCGTTTTGATTCGATGGTGCAGTTGCACTTAAATCGCTGCACTCGCGGCGATTTTTCAGCACCTTTGCGGAGGTAATTGTGGCACCGCCTCATTAATTGTAACAGTTATTACAGCACCGAGTTGGGCCCCCAGAGCGAAGAAGCCCAAACGGCAGCAAAACCGAAACGGTTAGCGTAATTATGCGATCATCGTTAGAACAGTTTCGGTTGCCCATCCAGCCCAGACAGCCAAAAGCCATAAAAAAAACAAGCAGCTACGCCTGCGAACTGTTCTCTCCGGTTCTTCGGTGCTTCGGTTCTTCTTGAGTAAATTAGGAGGTCACAACAATTAGCCAACAGTGAAATACATAGAAATATTTATCGTTTAGCATTTTGACGTGCCCCTGTTGTGGTTGCCTCATCTGCCGGGGCACCACAATCTTCATCAGCCACCAAAGACGTTGCACAGTGGTTCGGTCTTTTTGTGAATGCAACTTAACTGAAACTAATTTGCTTCTCTTGACTCAAAGGGAATATACTATATATATACTGCAATTATCAATGATCTTTTGTGCAATATAAGATATTTGAATGTAATATCTTTCGTGATCATTTTACCAATGGATCATTAAAGTTTTGACCTTTTTTCTTGATGAATACCCGCTTAAAAGAGGTTTTTCAATAGCACAATTGAGTGCTTACCATAGAGACTTAGGAGTCAACAATTAACCAGTCAACAATTAACTTGGTTATATTCTCTCCTCAATCTAATATTCTTTATATATCGGACTATAGGAAACCCCGATTGTACAAATTCTAGATGGAATGAATAAGGCTTGCCATCTTTTTCGAGTCCCAAACTTCTCAATCTTGAAGACACATCCGCAAGCAACAATCCACTGTGCAACAGTGGGCAATGCCATTGCCGGGCATTTGCATTTTGGTCGCCGGCCGTCGCAGTGTTGTGCACATGTCATTCATTTTCATTCACGGCCCCTAAATGGGTCAAACAAATCTTTCGCTGACGCTTAGTTGCCTCCTCTTGGCTTCCTCGCTTCTGCCCAGATACTTTTGTATCTTTTTGTTGTATCTCCATTGTGGCTGTGGCTGTTGCCTCTGTTGCTGTTGGTGTTGCTGCTTGTGCTGGTCAGGGCGGGCAGCGCCAGAAAAATCACACGGCTTAATTTCTGTTTTATTTTTAGTAAACTTTTTGTTGCCACAAACGGTACGAGGCGGCAAGAAGGCAGCAGAAGATGGCCAAAGCATTTGCATTTGATGTTTGTTTTATTGTCTCGGCCCCTGCCTTCCGTTTTAGCACATTTCATTTTCCTTCGCATCTGCGTTTTGTTTATTGTTTGCCCACCTTGCCCCCTTTTTTTGTTATTCTGCTGTATAAATTTTGTTATTGTTTTACCTGCGCGATGCGATTGCAAATTTATGCGCGCACCCATCACCGGGTTGATTTGTTTGGTTTAGAAACACTTCTGGGTCAGAGCGTGGAGGAAAAGTGAAATAAGTCTTCTTGTCTTCATGTCTTGGCTCTGGCCCGGTCTGGTCTGCGGTCTGGGGTCTGGGGTCTGGTCTTTTGTCTCCCGCAAAGATGCGACGACCCACTTTCCGGCATAGAATCTCTAGAATGTGACTGTGACTGTGACTATGACCCACTGCCATTCGCTGCGGATGCGAGCGTGGCCGGGGACTTGGAGGTGGTTTGGATGTGGATGTGGATGCGTTGCAAGAACCGCTAGTCCAGTGCCAGTTGAAGCCGCCTCGAGGATGCGTATACATATCTTGGAGTACCATCTTGAGAGTAGCTCCACGCCCCACAGAACGCATCAAATACATAGGCAGCATTAGTGCAGTGGAAAGTCAAGCATCTCGCTTAAGTCTCACCTAAATATCGACTGATATAAGTTCCCCTATTTGAAGATTTCAATCTATAAAAAATTTGTTTATTGGTGGGTACCTTTCAGAAGAAAACAACAAATCCTGTACCTTAAATTCTAGACACAAATCCAATATATTTGACAATGTATAAATAAATGAAAGTATGATCTCAATAATAAGATTTAGGCAAGTCATGATCTTCCTTTCTGATTGCTCTATAATTCCCAACTGGTTTTGGCAATATAATGACCTTGTTTAAGTCATGATCGATATATTTTGGTATTTAATTGAGTATTTTTGCTTACATTTGGTAAGCCTTGTAATTTCCAACTAGTTTTGGCTAGAAATTTGCCTAGTTCGTCTAACAAGATCAGTTTTTTTATGTAAAGGTTACAATTGCCTTATTTACTGTCTGATCGTTTCTCTTTTGCTAATCATATGCCTTTGTATACCTACTAGATACAAAACTCCGCTTGCATTTTCATAATCACCAACTGAAAACGATGCATATATCCTGCCGAACAAACAATGTGTTCCATTTTAATGGATATGCAAACTACAAAAGGCCTACGATCTGCTGTTCCATGAGGAAGCCTTTGCCAGCTCCAATTTTAGTGTTTGTTGGCATCTTTCTGCACCTGAACTCGTTTGAACTTCCGCAACAATTTTGCCTCTTTCACGTTATTGTCTTGGGTTTCGCACACGTCCGAAGACCATACACCCATCCAACCAAGCAACCGCTCACCCACCCACCCATGGTGGCTCCACGTGCGCCGGCGTGTAAATTGAATCCGCCTGGGCTAATCAACGTGCCCCAAGGGGTCCCACTCCCGTACTCGACAATGGCGCGATGTAAATCTTGTAATTCCATCTCCGCTTCGGTTTCGGATCGCACATGCATCATATGCACATATGTATAGTACGACACACGTATCTCAATCTCTGCCCTACCTGTATCTGTATCTGTAACTCGGGCCGTGTGTTGTTGTCATTGAACTTGGCTTTGCCACCGTTTCTGTGGCCGTAACGGAAGTGACCGAAACGTGTGAACGGGCGTTGTTTTGTCACCCAATTTGTTGTATAACCGACACTCAACAACGGACAACTGGTTCGGGTTTCGGGACATTTCGGGTTTGAGGTTCATGTTCAGGGCCATCGGGCAGGTTCATCCCCTTTTACGATATCACCAGAACTATGACATAACAGCCTTGGGTTCTAAAAACCGCTTGCAAGCAAGAAGTTTTTACTACAAGTGGAACCCACTGCCTAATGATAACTTCCATATGTTTACGGATCTTCCATAATTTTTAATCCAAAGTGTAAGGTTTCATGATTCTATTCTGAGCCAGCAACTGGCACCATATGTGTGCCGATTTCTGTTTATTGATATGAAGGGGATACAGAGTTATAGCTTAATGTGGCGGGTCTGGAAAAGCAAGTTTATGGATAAAGTAATTGTGTATGCAAGCGTGGGTGTATACAATTTGTCTAGTTTGCAAACCAGGGATCGTATTGAGAACATACATAACTTTCTGACTCGGATTTCAGTTATGGAAAATTTGGATTTGCAGTTGTAAGCAAAAGTAGACCTAGTCGGAGCAGCCGGCGAGTTTTCCCAACATTTGTATTTTTTATTGGGCTTTTGCAGGTGATGCCGGCTTTGCACACCCAGCTCCGACCGGCAGAAGAAGGCTGGTCCAAGCAACTGGAGGAAGACCTGGTCGAGCGGACATTCGCTGCCACATTTCCCGCCTTCAAGTTCCCGGACCGCGAACGGCTCCACGTGAGCTGTGGCGTGCAACTGTGCAAGGGGAAGTGCCCGGCGGTGAGTATGGAATTTGCAGGCGCTGGTGCAGCAATGCGGCAACCAACCAACCAACCAACCCCCTAACCACCACCCACCCATCAACCACTCGCATGCATCTCAATTAATCAGCAACGAAAACGAAAGTGTTGCCTCCTTCTCCTTCTCCTTTGCCACTTGCGGCTTCTTCGGCCCAGCGTAGCGTGTTGGGCTGTTGCGTCGGCTAATTAATGTGGTTGTTGCACCTAAAGGCAGCCAACTGGAGCCGCTTACCCACTTAGCCCGGCAGAGCAGGCAGTGCAGGTGGTGCCTGTTTTGGTGGTGCCTCTGTTGTCACCCAAAATCACGCACCCCCGCTTATTCGAGTGCAATCCCCATTTCAGCTCAATTGTCGCCAGAAGACACCTGTGACTCCCGCTTTCAGTGCCGACCAGCACCTGGCACGCATCGAGGTGTTCAATTCGCTGGCCGTGACAGCTCCTCAGATTGAGGTGGATCGACTTCGGTACGACAGGCGCCACAACATGAGCGGTAAGTGCCCTCGGTCACGGATGCCGAAACACCCGACACCACAAACAAAATGGGTTGCCGTGCAAGTGCATTCACTACGGAGGTTTTCTGTTTAAATTCTCCAATTTCACAATTCCAACGCAATCAATAACTCACCAAGTATTTAGCGTCAAGCAGAATGCGTAGGGGGTGTTACGAAACTTGGCTGCCCACCTGTTAACTTATCATATTCAAGCTAAATTTACTCCAAACTAAAATAATATCACTATTCTAATTGAAAATCGTATAAGTTAGTCGTTGTATAAAAAACCAAGTAGTAGGAATGCCAATAAGCGATATCCCAATAGTCACGGCCATAAACATCTGGTACTGAGTAAATTATGTTATCTAAAGTATTGGAAAATCGGAAGTACTATTAATGATCTTTAACAAATGATCCGATTTTGCAAGTCAGTTTGGACACTGCGTTAGAATTCCCAACTGGTTTTGGCAACGGAATAACCAAGGTTAGCTCATGATCGGTATGATCTAGCATTAAAGTTAGTATTTTTTGCTTGCTTTACATTTGGTACGCCTTGAAATTCCCAACTAGTTTGGGCTATATATTTTCCTAGTTCATCTTGCAAGATAGGCGGTTTGTTTTTGTAATAATCTTTTGATATTCTCTTAGAATAACGTTTAAAATTGATATCGGCTTCCTACTGGTACTGTATATTATTGATTAATGATTATTAATTGATCATATTTTGTGTTTACCCAAGAGTAACGTTCTTACAGTTGCAATTTCACCACCAATTCCTTGTTTGTTTCCAGGCGAAGAGTATCCACCGTATGTCCGGGGACAAGTGCAGCCCGGCGAGGGCACCCTCTGCCTGTCCGTCTCCAAGCTGGCGATATCCTTTTGCATTCTGGGCCTGATCTTCCTGGCCGCCGTCGTGGTGGCCATCTTGTCGCTGATCCGCGCCCGTCGCAGGGACAGACGTCACGGCTTGGGCCTGAGATTGGGCCTGGGTTGGGGTTGGGGCGTCGGCGGGACGGCGAGCACCTCGAACAGCAGCAGTCGCTTGCACCGGGACCGGGCCGAGATCTGCACCTCGATGTTCTCCTCGAGCAGCGAGTCGGCGCAGTCGCAGACGCGCTTCGGCGGCAAGTACCTCATGCCGTACTATCCAAGCACGCAGCTGCCCTACGGGCGCGTTTACTAGGACTCCCCCTTTCTGGATGCAACTTCCGGGAATCCCCCCAGAGACTGACGGATTCGTCTAACGAGTGTGTGGTACCAAAATAAGGTCTAACTGTAGCCGATTAACTAAACGTATTCGCCCGAAGGGATCTTGAAAGCGTTTTGCTCGCCGTCCAAAATGAGTTTTGATGTCCTTTCATTTTTAGTTTTGTAGCGTCCTTAAATTAAAAATAATGATTAGTCTCAACCGAAACATGTCCACAATATATGTTGTGACTAATTCAAATAAAATTATTAATAAGAAACTTGTTTTTTTTACAAATTATTAAAAGTTATGCCTGAAAAGCAAATCACGATATGTATTATTTGAATTCGATAAGTTCTAAGTGGCGATACTTTTGAAAATTATGGATTGTCACAAGCGAAAGACAAATATTTCCTATAACATATCGTTTCTAATTTAAATAAAATTATCTATAAGAAACGTGTTTTTACCGATTATTTAATATTGTAACTTTAAAATGAATCAGGGTTTGCATTAATTGAATTTGATAACTTTGGGGGCTCCTTACATTCAAATTATGGACCAAATTATGTTTTTAACCGGTACACGGATACATTCCGTGACTATTTTAGTTACAAATTTAAATAAAAATGATTCACTATTAGTCTTTTATAGGCATAATTATGTCAAGTAATGTCAACTTGATCTAGATTTACATGATGTAAATATTACTTTACTTTATGTAAGTCAAGTCCAATTTTACATTTTTTTGAGTTCGATAACTGAATTGGCATCCCGAACTAAAAATTATCCAATAGCCTCAACCGGAACACTGAACACATGAGTAATTGAATTAACATAATAAATAAGAATTTTGCATTATTAAAAATAACCAATAAATTTTATTTTACCTTATGTAAGTCAAGTCCAATTTTACATTTTTTGAGTTCGATAACTGAATCGGCATCCCGAACGTAAAATTATCCCTTAGCCTCAACCGGAGCACGGAACACATGAGAAATTGAATTAAAATTATAATTAAGAATTCTGAATTATTAAAAATAACCAACTAAATCTAGACTTTACTTAATTTGATTTCGGTAACTTGGAATCAGCATCGTTAACTTATAATTATTTTTTTTTCGCAACCTTTATAAAATTAAGAATAACAATTATGCGAATTGACTATTAAAAGCCACTAAATGAAGATGGATTTCGCTCGATTTGAATTCGATAACTCCCGAGCAATTGGCTTGGCGGTAAAGGATCTCGATGGTTAGCCTGCGATAGTCTGCCATGTGGCAGCTCTGGCCCACAGCTGATCCCGCACGTGCACGTTGTTGTCACATCACTCTGCCTGCCGAGCGGATTTCGTTTGAAAACCGGAGCCAGAGCAGCCGCAAAATGACCAAGCCCGCGCCTCCCAAGGGCCCTCGCAAGCCCAAGGCCCCCTTCCAACGCTACTTTGCCTCCGAGGCCCCGCCCGCCGAGGATCTGGAGGTCGTTAAACCCCTGAAACGCAAGAGCCAGCAGAACTTCGTGGGCGATTTTGTGAAGATGCAGGCGCACATCAAGAAGGAGAAGCCCAAGAGGCGGCCCAAGGTGGAGCCCAAGGTGGAGCCCGGGACCGAGCCCGCCGAGCAGCTGTCCAAGCGCAATCCCATTCCCCAGGAGACCCTCGAGAAGTACACGAGGGGCGAGAAAGTGGAGCCCAAAGGCGTGAAAACGCGACACTTCAAGGAGCAACAGACCCGCCGCGAGGTGTACCTCGAGTACGCCGCCGAGCAGGCGGCCCGCACGGAGCTGCTGCTGCAGGAGACCGCCGGCCAGCTGGAGGCGGACGAGGGCGAGGCCACCGCCGAGTACAGGCAATCGCAGATTGCGGACAACGTGGACCTCGCGTCGGCGGCCAAGCACTTCAACCTGCAGCTCGAGTTCGGGCCCTACAAGATGCGCTACACGAAGAACGGTCGGCACCTGCTGCTCGGCGGCCGGCGCGGCCACATTGCCGCCTTCGATTGGGTCACCAAGCGCCTGCACTGCGAGTTCAATGCCATGGAGAGCATCGAGGACGTCCAGTGGCTGCACGTCAACACCATGTACGCGGTGGCCCAGAAGAGCTGGGTGTACATCTACGACCACAAGGGCACCGAGCTGCACTGCGTCAAGCGGCTGTCGCGGGTGAATCGCCTCGATTTCCTGCCCTACCACTTCCTGCTCGCCGCCGGCAACACGGCGGGCTATCTCTCCTGGCTGGACGTCTCCCTGGGCGAGCTGGTCGGCAACTACCAGACGGGGCTCGGCGACATCCGCCTGCTGCGCCACAACCCCAGCAACGGCGTCCTCTGCGTGGGCGGCGGCAAGGGCGTGGTGTCCATGTGGTCGCCCAAGGTGCGCGAACCGCTCGCCAAGCTGCTCACCCATTCCACGGCCATGACGGCGCTCACAGTGGATCCCCGGGGCCAGCACCTGATCACCGCGGGCCTGGACCGCGCCGTCAAGGTGTGGGACATACGCAACCTGGTGCAGGACAAGCCGCTGGCCCACTTCCAGCTGCGCCTGCCGGCCAACGAGCTGGATGTGTCGCAGCGCGGGATGCTGGCCCTGTCGCAGGGCACCTACCTGGAGACCTACGCGGACCTCCTCTCCGGTGGCGGGACAGGCAGCAGCGAGAGGCTGCCCTACCTGCGCCAGCGCTGCGACGCCTTCGTGCACGGCCTGCAGTTCTGCCCGTTCGAGGACGTGCTGGGCGTGGCCACCGCCAAGGGCTTCCAGTCGCTGCTGGTGCCGGGATCGGGAGAGCCCAACTTCGACGCTCTGGAGGCCAATCCGTACGAGACGTCGAAGCAGAGGCGCGAGCACGAGGTGCACGCGCTGCTGGAGAAGATACCGCCCGAGCTGATCACCCTCGACCCGCACGAGATAACCGGCGTGGACGCGCCGACGCTGCAGGAGAAGATCGACGCCAAGCGCAAGCTCTTCCACCTCAAGGCGCCCAAGATCAAGATGAACTCGCGCCACAAGATGAAGGGCCGCGGCGGCAGCGCCAAGGCGGCGCGCAACAAGCAGATCGTGAAGGATCTCAGCCGAAAGGTGAGCGCAATCTACAATCCATGTATCCCCTCCACACCTGCTAACCCATCGATTTCTCCCCCCAGGAATTCATCGCGGAGGTGCGGGCGGCCAAGAAGAGCGTGTTTAGGGAGCACGGCGGTCAGGCGGAGGAGGGCGAGAAGGCCGCGCGGCCGAAGCCCTCGGTGCTGGATCGCTTCAAGCCCAAGCCCCCCAAAAAGCAGAAGAACTGAGACCGGTTAGCGTAGCCTAAGAAATATATTTGTACACCTAATAGCCCCCCCTGTTGGTTTATTGCAAGCTCCGCGCATCCTAGCCCCTAGCCGTGGCTCAGCACCTCCCTGAGGTAGCTGCCGATCCCCTGGTGGTGCTCCACCTGCCGGAGGGCCTGCTTGAGCTTGCCCTGCGTGTCCAGGTCCCTGGCGTAGTAGAAGAGGTTGGCGACGCGTTTCTGGTTCTCGAACTTGTCCGCCTCCTCGGCCTCCCCGGTTACTTGCAGCTGCAGGAGGTGGCCGAGCACCTCGGGCGCCGCCTGGAGGAGGGACTCCAAGAAGACCCCGTTAAGCTGGCGGCACAGCGTGGCCATGGCCCGGAGGGTGCCCTCGCCCACGGTGGGCTTGAGCAGCAGCTGCGGCAGATGGCCCAGGAAGGGGGCGAACCGGTCGGCTCCCCCGAATCGGGCGTACAGCTGCGTCTGCTCCACAATCTCGCAGAGCAGGCCGAGGACGCGCGTGGCCACGCCCTCGCGCGTTGTGTACTTTTGCCCCACATACGCCTGCATGGAGGCGGCGAGCAGGTTGGTCAGGGCCTCCGGCACGAGGTCCAACAGCACGCCGGCATTGTCCAGAAGCAGGGGACGCTGGGCCTCGACGAGGAGCAGCTGCTGCTCCGGCGGCAGGTCGCCCAGATGCTGCAGGCTCTGCTGCACGTAGTCCAGCAAATGGGCAAAGAGCGGGGCTTGTTGCGGGCCCGGATGCGGGTGAAAGTGGCAGGCGAGCTGGACCAGACCGAGGTTCTGGGGCAGACAGAGCTCGCCGCCATTCGCGGCGGCCTTGTTGGCCTTGGCGGCCTTTTTGTCCGTCGCCGGGATCTGCTGATAGGGCAGCCAGCTGCCGTCCAGGTCGAGGAAGTTGAGCAGGAACTTGTGGGCGTAGTTGCTGCGCAGCCACTCGCTCAGCTCGCTGGTGTTGTTCGCGGCCTCGTGCTGGTTGACCAGCGTCCAGAGCAGCCGCATCAGGCCCACCACCACGTGCAGGCTGGCCGCCGCATCCTGGCCGAGCAGCGGCTGCTGTTTCTGCGGCCGCACCTCCAGCCAGTTGTCCTGCAGCAGGGGCAGCAGCTGCTGCACGTACGTCTGCAGGCGCGTTCCCTCGGCGCTCGCCTGGCCCTCGTTGAGGATCCCGTGCAGGTCCCTGGCATCCTGCGCGGCGGAGGCGAGAACGTTGTAGAACTGCGGCTGCTGGGCGCCAAAGTGCAGAACTCTTCCCGCGGACGGCGATTTGCTGGTCCTGCTGCCGGGCGAGGCGGCCACCAAGGTGGCGAGTATCTGCTGCAGGCGGATGAGCACCTTGGTGCGCCACTTGACGGTCGTCTGCTTGCCCTGGCCCAGGTTGAGGGTCAGGGTGCGGTTGGAGCGCTCGTTGTCGTGCCGGGAGCGGGAGATCATGTCGATAAAGTTGCCGATGATCACACTGGCACTCCGCTCGGCCAGCAGGGCGGGGGGCACGCGCAGCAGCAGCACGTCCAGCAGCAGCAGCGAGTCCTCCTGGATGGCGGGCAGGACGTGGGTCATGGCACAGCGCAAATAGGTGGAAATGACGTGAAAAAACGGCGCCACTGCGGACGGCTGCAGGGCCTCCAGCAGGACGTCGAGTGTCTTGATCGCGTCCTGTCGCGCCGCACTCTCCATGTCCAGGCAACCGGCCGCCACGCCCTGGAACAGCTCGTTGAGATGGCCAATCAAGTGCTCCGCATTGCCCGCCTTCACGGAGTCCCGGACGTTGCGCAGGGCATCCTGGCGGAACTTGACGCTGTGGTGCTTCAGCCGGGAGAGCGTCTCCTTGAGGTTGAGCCGCCGCTGGCCCGTTTCCGTGTAGGAGGACTCCTTCAACTGCTCCCGGATCTCGATCTTGCGCACCTTGAAGTCCGTCTTGGTCACGTTGAGGCCCTTGGGCAGCTTGGCGCCCTTCAGCTTCACCTTGGCCTTCTCCGCGCGCAGGTTCTTCTTGTGATGGCCGCCCATTCTGGCCGCTCAAATCAAATCAGAGTTCAAAAACAGTGTTTTTGGTTTTTGAAAAATCAAACCATGTGCCACTTTAGCTAGGGACGGACCCAGTGCAGCGATGGCTGGTCAGCTGGTGGCGCAGGTAATCGATAGCAGCGGTCCGATAGGCGGCCAGCTCTAGGATACAGCGCAAAAACAACGCAAATTTCGGACGCAGCGCAGGCCGCGGAAAGAAAAGCGAGGAAAACAGCACGAATTCGAAGCCCCAACCACACGAAAAATGGCCATTGCCGAGCACGACAACGTCTTCATCTTTGTGCCCAACTTGATTGGTGAGTAAATACTTGGGGGCCTTGCTTTTCCCGGTTTATTGGGATGCTTCCATGGCGTAAACAAATCGAACTATGTGGATGCCATTGGCTAATTGGATTACCCGACGCTGGCAACCTGTGAAGTGTTCTGTGCAAAAGTTCAGGGCCAAAGAAAAACACTCTGCCACCTTGTATGCCTCCCCTCGCCCTTGACCTTTGCCAGGGGCGGAGGGTGGGGGAGCCGCAAAAGGGATGCAGGTGCCCGATAACAGCTTCGAGGATTTAACCCTTCAAGTGGCAGGGGTATCGGTTTAGAGGTGTTTTTTTATTACAATCTTAGCTCATTAATTTATAGATTAACTTACATATTAACATTTTGCTAATTAAATTTAGTTATTTTGATAGTGTTTTTGTTGTTAAAAATCATTTAGAATCAATTTTTAGTTTCCTGTTTATTGAACCTTTAAAATATGAAACCATAGACTTAAAATTTATTCGTTACTTTTAAATACTTATTTGGAGTTACTATCATTATTAAATCCCTCTTAAAAAACCTATGTAAATACCCAAAAACCATAGCAATATGGTAAATTTAATTAAATTATATTTTTAAATATCTTGTTTACGGAATTCGATCCTAAATCCTAAAGAAACCCTTCATTTTAACACGTAATAACCATTAAATTGTACATTTTATTAACAAAAATAGACCACGCCCCAAGAAGTGCATATAAGCATAGTACATTCATCTGTTTTGCTGTATATCTAAATAATAATCTTGAAAAAAATTTGTATAAATAGCTGCCAATAAGAGTAACAGCCATAAAACTAATATAAACTAATATTCCAAAAATATGTTGATTTCTTCAAGGTATGGCAATAGAGTGTCATAAATTCCTATAAGCATAGCTTTATAAATATCTATATACCACACAAACCTGTTGGCAAGCCCTTTAAAAACCTCCTTATTTACATTTGCAGGCTATGCACGCATTGTTCTGGCCCTGATCGCCTTCTGGTTCATGTCCACCAACTATGTGATCTCCGGCTGGTGTTACGTCACTTCCGCCCTGCTGGACGCCGTCGATGGACACGCCGCCCGGGCCTTCAACCAAAGTGAGTACTGCCCCCTCCCCCTCCCCGCCCTCTGAACAAACAAGGCCAGACGATGAGTCGGTAATTTGAATTGGAATCGCATCAAAGCATTCCGCACTTTGACCGCACCTGGCACCAAGCACTGTGCGCTTGTTATCTGCCGGACACGCCCAGCGAGCCCCCAATATGGTCGCGGATGGATAGTGAATCGATAATGGATAGAGAGCAAGCAGCACAGTGGGAATTGCGTTGCTATCCAACCAATCTCTGGCCCCTCTGCTGGGCAACCCCTTGAGGGGCTCACTAATCCTTGCAATCTCCGCTTACCTTCAGGCACTCGCTTTGGCGCCATGCTGGACCAATTGACCGATCGATGCGGCACCACCGGCCTCCTGGTCACGCTGGCCTACTTCTACCCGAAGTACATGTTCTGGTTCCAGCTCTCCATCGCCATTGATGTGGCCTGCCACTGGCTCTTCATGCAGACGTAAGTTGGGCAAGGGATTCTCTAGAAGTTGGCAATAACTCTCCTATCTTTTCCTGCAGGAGCGTGGTCGTGGGACGCAGCTCGCACAAGGTCAACGAAAACTTTATTATGCGGCTGTACTACCAGAAGGACATCCTCACCTTCATGTGCTGCGTCAACGAGCTGTTCTACGTGTGCTTGTACCTCTTGCATTTCACCTACGGCCCGCTGAGTGAGTGTTCACAGAAGAGTTGTACCCTCTTGTTAGGACCCAGTTTAACCCTTGTTCCCTTTGCAGTATTCGGGGCCTCGCTCTTCAAGATACTGGCCTTCCTCACCGGCCCCTTTGCCGTGCTCAAGGCCCTGATCTCGGTGATGCACGCCTATGTGGCGGGCATCGATCTGGCCGCCGTGGATGTGCGCGAGCGGCAGGAGAAGCGCCAGAAGGCTGAGAATTCGGGGGCCGGCAAGAAGCTGGAGTAAACCGGAGTAAACCGGAAGGGCAGCGCGAGCTTCCACCTAAACAATACTTGATTCCAACAACTAAAAACAACCAAAACTAAAACACTAAGCACGCGAGAAGCACTCTGATGCGGTGATGATTTATTCACCAACTAATCAACCAATTAATCCGTAGTAGAATTTTAATTACTTTTATGCGCTATTGCAACATTGTTGACACGGTTTTTTTTTGTATTTTTAGTTAGACGGGGCGCTAGCCGCTCGGCAATTGTATTTAAATGATTTTTGAATGGAAATTGAAGGCGATTCGTTCCAAATCACTTCCGGTAGTAGTGTGTAGTAGCTGTTGCATATTTATTTGCCTCTAGTTAAACGTAATTTACAAATTTTTGTGACGCTTAAACCGACACCACACGCGGTGGTGTATATGCGGGCCGACTTCCAGCAGTTATCTCATTTTATACGTTTTCGGTTCGGTGATTTAGTAGCAGTTACTAAAGTTCAATGGTAGACGATCCCCCAGCACCTTTCTCAATGTAACTAATGTATTTCTTAGTCATAAGGCGAAAAATGTAATTGGAGACCTGCAGAGAAATGTTAGATGATCTAAGGAGCATGAATATACAAAAATATACTATACATATATGTATTTGCTAATCCTGTCCAGAGCCTCCCCCAGAAAGCACAGGCCTGGCGAGCGTAGTCAAAATTTTTGATAACAAGTTGGAATAAAATATACGTGGTTTTATGTGCAAAATTCCGGTTTGCTTTCCGCTTATTCCTCTGTGTCTTGGCCTTTTTTAATCGAACTTTCGAACTTTTGTCCTTGCCTTTTGCACGCTTTCGCCACATTCAAATTTCCCGCCTCGGTCAGCTGACTATACACGGCTACTATTTTATACCCTCAATTTTTAGGGCATCCCTGGTTACCGATCAGCTGACGTGCAGATTTGCTTTCAACTTTTTTACACAACATAAACAGCAGCCATAAAACCACATAGAAAGAGAGGAAAAGCGGAAAATTATTTTGAAATATAAACACGAATGCCCGAAAGACATCTGGAAATGGTCTGAGCTTATTCGAATGTAATCGCAGCCCGCAAATCCGCAATGAAGGTCCTTTCGCGCCTTGCCCGCCTAGTGCGCTATACACTTGCCTATGCGGCCATCACACACTGCACCTTTGAGTACATCGGTGATTTTGTTTTGGTGAGTATAGGACATCCCCCTCCCTGTCCATTGGCCGGCTACCTTGGGGAGCAGGCAACAAGGCAGAGGCTTGTGAAGGCCTCCCAGGGAAGGGGCTACCCCTGGTTCTTTGAAACAACTCTTAATGGATACCGCATGCCATCTTCCGTTTAGTGCAAAGGACCCTCGATGGAGCCCACCCTGTTCTCGGACAACGTGCTGGTGACCGAGCGGATCTCGAAGCATTGGCGCACCTACCAGCCCGGCGACATAGTGATTGCCGTTTCCCCGATCAACGCCAGCCAATTTATTTGCAAGCGGATTGTGGCCGTATCCGGCGACCAGGTGCTCACCCAGCAGCCGCACCCCATCGAGGCCGAGTGCAGCTTGGAGTCCAACAGGAGGAAGCCGGTGATGGCCAAGGATTATGTGCCGCGCGGCTATGTCTGGATCGAGGGCGACAACAAGGCAAACAGCTCGGACTCCCGCTACTACGGTCCCATTCCCGTGGGCCTCATCCGCAGCCGAGTGCTCGGCCGGATCTGGCCGCTCGGCTCCCTCACCAGCCTCTAGGACGCATCCGCTTGCCGGTGGAACTCCGCGGTTGCCCTCGCAAGATCGGTCATCGGGGAGGGTCTTTTTGTAAATTCATTTCTGCGCACTTTGCTAGTAGCAACCGGCGGACTGATTCCAGCTTAAACGCATGGATTTAAAATATATCAGCTTAATTGATACCAATAAATATTTATTAAAATATGACTTAATATTACGCTAAATTTGTGTGCAAGTTTGCCTCTTACGTTTTTACATCCCTTATCTCAAACGCAAAAATGAACAGCATTCTTGATTTATCGTATTTAATTTGCTTACATTTCCTAGAGTTGTAATAATTTTTTTCTTTGTACACTTCTGAGTTGAGGTTTTTAAATCGGTGCTTTTCTATGCTCAAACTTTTAAATTCACTACCTATAGCAATCTTTTGCATTCCATATCTCAGGTTACACATATGTTAACCATGGATACAAATTATATAAAAGCATCAGTGTTTAGAATTGTATTATTGTTGTCACTTAATATTTAATAGTTCTACGCTTTATATGCGCCAGATTTTTAGGTAATTTTATAATTCAAAGCACTTGTCTGATTTGAAACTATAAATTCTTATTGAGTTTCAATTAGGGTAAGAACAAGGATATATTTAATTCGTTCGACCTCATGCCTTAAGTCCGTTAACTAAGACGCTGATAATGATATTTCCAGACTTTTGCCATGCCCCTTTCCGTGGCAAGAGAGGTACATTGTATCTCGTTGTCGAGAAATCGCGACTACAGCGTTTCTACTTGTTACGCTTTTCCACCCCATAAGGTATAAATTTATATTCTTGATCGGCATCAACAGCTGAGTCGATCAATGCTATTTCAATGCTATTATGATGTTATAAAAATCAGGTGGACACTGAGAACCGGGAATTTATAGTCGAGACACTCGACTATAATCGTTCTTATTGTACTTCCAAGTTAAGATTATAAAATGGAATTCCCATAGTTACAGTTTTATATCCAATGCATGCCAAACCTCAATTCATGATTCTATGGATTTAAATAAAAATTATCCATATTTATGTATACATATAAATATAAATGATGTGTGCTGGACTTTCAATTGCAATACACATATGTACATATATGTATATGTATTTATTATTATTTTTAAAAGTGAATTATTTATAAAACTTATTCCATGGCTACAGCTTTGAATTCAGCGTATCTTCAGCTGCGTCTTATGTTTATACTCTTGTCTGCTGGGGTTTAAATTACATTTAAAGTGTATATATGTATGTATGATGCTCGATTCAAAAAAGCAGCATAGCTTTTCTTTGCCGCACAAGCTATTCGCTTAAGAGCATCATCGAAACTTTCAAGCACCAGTTGTTGAGTCAGCTTTAATAAGACCGAGGCTTTTGGCTTGTCTGCAATTGCGGGATCTAAACAATTCATTCTTGGTTTTTGGATTGTTGCGATAACACATGAGAAATCACTGAAGCCAAGATATTACAAATACCAAAGAGGATCTACATGGAGTAGCATACTCTACGTATAGATACTCTTTGTGCGATAACACATCAGAAACCACTGAAGACCAGATATTACAAATACGGAAATCTGCGGAAAAAGGTGAGTGGTTTTTAACCGTGAATAGTATGCTCAAAACATGTATGAAAGTTGTTTACATATGTATGTATTCTTGAAGTGTTAAGTTCCATTTTATCCAGGACAGATTCTTTTTTCAGGCCCCACTGGTTCCAGAAGACAGGATGCTATCTGTGCTATTTTCGATCGGCGCACGCCTCGTCCTGGTCCCCTACAAGGCCCTAACGTGGCTCTTCGACTTTTGGCCGAAAAGGGAGCCGGCGTTCTGTGTGGTTGTCCTCAACGAGCTAAGCGAGGATTGCTTTCCCATACACAACGAAAACGACCGCCTGGGAGAGGACCGACCCTGCGGCAACGAATACTGTAGTCGTAACGCCGTGAAAAGGATCACCTGCTCGATGGACCAGGCGGCGTACTCCATCGACATTGCCATGTACAATTTAAATATGCGATCTATCCGAAATGCCATCCTGCGCGCCCAGACACGCGGTGTGAAGGTGCGTCTGATCACCGAGCGGTTTGCCGCCACCTGCGACGTGGTGCACGAGCTGGGACAGTGTGGAGTGCCCGTGCGAGGTCCCCAGACCAACCAGCTCGGTCTGATGCACCACAAGTTCGTTGCCGTGGATGCGCCGTTTCGCGTGAAGCAGCTACAGAAGGGCTCCAGCATCTTGCGGCGCCCCAAAGTGTCACTGATCACCGGATCGGCAAACTGGACGAATTCGACATTCGGAGGAAACTGGGAGACCTTCACGATCTGGCGCAGCGATTTCATGGCCAATTATTACCAAGAGGAATTCAACCGTTTGTGGAAAGCCTTCGAACTCCGTCCCCAGGGTTACGTGCTAAGTCCCGGTATCCAAGAGGACAAATGGAACTGAGGGAATGGAACACTCTTACTCGATATATGGCATTGCATTTTCAGTATTGATTTTCAATATGGAAGACTCTACTGGATTTATGGCATTGAATTTTTAATATATAGCAGCAATACATCACTAAAAAAATAAATAAATAAAATAATCTAAGCCTTGTTTGCAAGCTTGCAGTTCCTAAAAAAACATAATTTCAAAACATATTTCCTTGTATATTCTTAAAAATAAGACATTTCATTCACTATATATGTATACTGTATCATATTTAAAAAGTAATGAACAATATTTTGAAGTTCTACTGCAGTTTTTCAATGATGAAGAGAAGAATCTGGTTAAAAATAAATGCATGTGCTCAATATCAACTCTACGTATATCGATATCGATAGATTTGTTGTAATGAAATCGAGTTTTCTAACACTGGTACCGGAAACTTCCTTTCTACAGCTTGATCTCAACCTGACAGGCAGCAATTTTCTTCTTACGTTTAATTGCCAAAAAAAAAACGATAAAATTAAAATGAATGCTGTACTTAAGTGGCTCCGTGATCAAATCATGGATATCACCATCGGCGTATTTAAATGCATGCGCAAGTTTTGGCCCAGGAAGGATCCGGTCGGTCATCTTCTCTTCCTGAACGAGCTGAGCAACGATTGCAGCATGAAGCACGCCTACGATGAGCGCCGGGGCGTGGTAAAGGCATGCAACAATATATACTGCACCCGCTCAATCCGTGAGAGGATTATGTCCCAAATCAACCGTGCGGTATTCTCTCTGGATCTATGTATAACCGAATTCGATTTGATGCGCATTCGCGATGCCATCATTGCTGCTGTGAATCGTGGCGTCACTGTGCGCATCATCACCGATCGCTATATCGTTTGCGGCCAATGGTCGGTACAGCTGGACATATATGGAATTGAGGTGCGTGGCCCACCCTTCGGCCCCCCCGCCCGCTTCATGCACCACAAGTTCCTTGTGATCGATGCCCCCATCCGTGTCATGGACCTCCAGGGCCTGCGCGGCTACCTCGCCGACAATCTCTCCAAAGTTTGCTTGATCACCGGATCGAGCAACTGGACCCTCGACACATTCGGCGCGCACTGGGAAACGATCGAGATTTCCTTCGACGATGAAAAGGCCAATCAGTACCAGGAGGAGTTCGACCGCATGTGGCAGTCCTTCACAATTACCACTGTTGAAGATTTCCTACTCGATAGAGGATTGGAGGATGACAGCTCGGCTGACGAGTTGGCAGAAGACTAGAGTAGAAGACTATTCCAATTGAGATAACTACATAACCTCACTTATGCACGTGCGACCTCTTGGCCAAACTCATAACACTATAAATATAAGCAACACTATAAACATAACCAATAATCATTGTAAGAAGTTTTGCAGTTCCACACTCAAATCATTGTCGAACTATTACCGAAAATCTTGTACATCCAACATTATAAATATATAAAAAGGACATTTGCAAAAACTAGTTTTAATGTTTATAAGCTACGATTGTTTAACACTCGTAACTTGGAGTAAAAAAGTAGATTTTATTTTACAGGGTTGTGTATACAATGTTGTGCTGTTTTATTGGAAAACAGAAATGTATATATGTAAAAAAAAATTGCACTAAGAATTTAGCAAGGTCTTCTCACGAGCACTGCTCCGTCTTTTCTGGCTCCACGTAATACAGGTGATAGCGTCGCTTGAGCACCTGGTGCTCCTCCTCGCTGCAGATAATATTCACGTTGCGCTTCTTGTAGTCCAGGTACGTCGCGAGGAACTTTCTGTTGGTCTCGTGTACCTGCGGATGCTGCATGTACTCCTGTATGGGCATCCACTTCGCCCGCGCAATTTCGCGCTCGCAGGGCTTCAATTCGAGATTGAGCGGCTTTAGGGCCATCACTATGTACACGTCGGAGCAGTTAAAGTTTCCGCCGTGCGTGTGCCGCAGGCTGACCATCGAGCGGAACTCTGTCTTGATGCCCGTCTCCTCGGCCACCTCCCGAATGGCAGCTTCCACGAAATTCTCGCCCGGCTCCACGTAGCCGCCGGGCAGCTTCCAGCTATCTGGAATCATCGCATACCGATCGGTCACCACTAGGACCTCGTCCTGATCGTTGACCACCAGTCCGCCAACACCCATCATTGTGTGCGCGTAGGTGGGTAGGTTGACGCTCTCTTGCTCGGGCAGCCAGCGATACATCACCACCACTCCGGTGCGGGCGTGATGGAAATCA
Source organism: Drosophila ironensis (assembly GCA_021223825.1). Taxonomy (NCBI): domain Eukaryota; kingdom Metazoa; phylum Arthropoda; class Insecta; order Diptera; family Drosophilidae; genus Drosophila; species Drosophila ironensis. The sequence continues at coordinate 444,617 of JAJJHQ010000964.1, forward strand.
AAGCCGTTCTCGGCCAGCACCGGCACGCAGTCCGACTGGTCCTTGTAGACGCGGAACCATATCGCGCGGTTCTTCTTGGCCTTCCACACCTCCAGGGATCCTGCAAATGCAATTGATTATAGACTTTCAATTCCAATTGAGTTTGGCAGCACTTACGTTTCAGCTTTTCCCGAAACACACAGATGTCCAAGCTCTCCTGGCGTCCGTCCACCGTGATACCCGCGAATCGATCCTTCCGGCCGTTGAAAATATCCGGCGGGCAGTCCATGGATTTGCTGCTACAATAGGTCAAAATAAATACCATCAGTTGTGGGAGTCTCTGGAGGAAATATTAAGGGGAAGAGCTCACTTTTGGTAGTTACGGGTGAAGGACTTCTGTGGATGATACGGCTCTCCGAATGGGTTGTTCAGCGCCGACTTTGAGGTGTAGTGTTTAGTGGTGCCAAGGAGCTTCCTCCATGAGTTGAACACCTTGAGGTTGGGACAGTTTCGGCGACCCAGGAGACTCGTAGCCAACATTAAATACCTGTACAATGGGATCGGAGTCAGATGGCGGTTGGGAGAAAGGGCGAGGTGAACGAAGGCAGGAGCTTAGTGTGTCGAGAGTTTCTTCTGAAGCCAGTCCCCCAGCATGCTGTATACACAAGGAAAAACAGTGAGAAAAATCGCATTAAAGTAAATCTCGTATGCCAGAGTATCGGGTGAGTACTTTTTGAATATCTAGGTATGGGAAAAGTTGCCGGAAATGATTAGAAGAGATAGCAAGAGACTCTAACGTTGTGAACGTCGCTTGTATCTCGAGACAGATTGACGATAAGCAGTTTCGCTTGATCAGTGCTTGACATTCAGGTCGGTCAAGGTGCGCGACTCTGTAATTTGAGTGGCTTTAGTACCTACTCGTATGTGTGGCAGCCGCAAATGGGCGGGAAATGAGTTCTATTTCACCCCAATCTCTTTGATTTTAATGTAAAAAGCTCAAGGCAGTCTTGCCATCTATGAAGGTCATAACCTTCAATGCCTATTGAAGATACAACGCATTCTAGTCATGGTCATCTCTTAAAGGATTCCCCGTGGAGGCCGCACAAAGTTCTCGGGCATTTGAAACTTCGAGGTCAGAGCGCGCTGTCGAAAGTTTCAAACAAAACACAAATCAGCTGCTTGTGGCGGCAAGCAGCAGTATTGTCTTCTGCACACTGGTGGGGGGCGGACGAGGTTAAAGGAACTGTTTCCGCATGGCACCCGCTTTGTGTACGTTTATCAGCTGAGCGAGCGGGTGGCCGTTGTTATCAAGTCAATTAATGCGCGCTTTACATAACAAACAAAGCGAAGCGCAGGTAAACCTTAAGAAACGGACTCACAGAACGTGGAAAAGTCAGCTCAGGGTGCAACAATCAGTGGAAGAGGTGGCAACCGGGCCTGGACTTTGGCACAAACGGGAAAGTAAACAGCGCGCGCTTTCCAATTGCCTTCAATTTGCTCTCACCGTTCAACTAACCTCTAGTGATGGGGCGGCTGTCTATCAGGTGTTTCAACCTAGCGATGGCACAGGCAGCTTCTTATCATTATTCTAAGCGCAACTGTGCAACGAAGCTAAACCAACCTGCAATAACAGGTTGTTACAATCGTTTGTGAATAAACAAAGCAAAATTAAACGAAGCGCGCTTTCCTATTGCCACCAATTTTCCCCCAACCGCCGATTGACCGCTTCTGCTTAGCGATGGCAATCGGCGCTTTAGCTGGCATTTTTATCGATAAAATTCAAAATTCCCAGAATTGCGACGGTTTCAACGAATTAAAAGTCAATGGATGCGAAAGTATCTTTAGTACGGCAGCCGCAATTTATTTGAATTTAAAATGCTTATCTGAATTAGCCCAGCACTATTGCATTTACTATAGATGGTGATGAAACGATGTACACAAAATAAAGAGCATGTAAGCATGTTGCGGGGAGTTGTGGACGTCGGTTGGTCCGGTCATGTGAACACCCCAAGCTGGATGTGTGATTATGCCAAGTTAAATTTCACCTCCATGCCGTCGTTGCGGCTGACAGAAGAGCTGCACTCTGCGTCCGGATATCGGCGATTGCAGCGCATCCCGTTGGTGTCGCAGTAGCACTCGCGCTCACATTTCCTGGCCCCATTGCGTTCATGCTCCAGCTCCTCCATCTCGTCGTCCAGCAGCAGCCAACTGTGGCGCATGGCAGTGTAGGCGGAGACGCGCTGGCGCGGATCTGTGCGCAGCATCGGCTCCAAGAAAGCGACAAACTCGAGGGCGTCCTTGCGCGACCAGTGATAGCGGTTCATTAGGACACTGGCCATTGGACGGGCCTGCAAATGGTTGATGTGGCGCAGCTGGCCGTTCGGCTTGAATATCTCACCCGAGTAGTCGCCGTGATCGATCAGATACTGGGGAATCGGGCCGCACGTCTCCAAGATCTTTGCAATGTGCTCCTCGTCCTGGCTGGCCTTGCCGCGCCCGTTCTGCGGATAGAACAGGTAGTCCCCGGTGGCCAGCTCCCAGAACAGGCAGGCGGCGCTCCAGAGGTCCGCCTTCTCAGAGTAACCCGATCCCAGGATGACCTCCACGGCGCGGTATTCGCGTGTCTGGATGTCATCGGTGAAGTGGTGGTTGAACCAACACCCGTTGCCCATGTCAGCGATCTTTACGTTCAACTTGCACTTCTGTGTGGCCGGATCCTTCCGCGATGTAAAGTCTAAATTTGGCTCCTTCATTGCTTCAATGTCGGCCTGTGAATTGATCGGGTAAGTAGGTTACACAGTTGTTCACTTTATTCTGACTTTAGCTGCCAAACAGAGGCCTCCGAAAGGGGCTGCACTTACCCGGATTCCCCCACCAAATCCTGCTGCGGAAAAGTATCCTCCAGCTCCCGGCATTGCTCCCAAGCCCATTCCCATTCCGCCCATTCCTGCGCCGGCATTGTGCCTCTTCTTGGTCGCGGACTTGTGCTTGCGGCGACGCCGGGCTATAATCTGGCGCTCCATGATCGCCCTGTCCGACTCAGCGACCTTACGCTGCACGCGTCGCATAAACTGCTCTGGATTGCTGATCAGTAGCTTCACCGCCGCCGAGCTGGGGCCCCCGGAGCAGTGCATGTCGTGCTGCGAGGTCGGGTTGGCGTTCGGCCCGGGTCGGGGCACCTTCAGCGTTGACTCCATGCCGCGCTTGCCGCGCCTGGACGAGTCGCCCACACGATCGCCGCGGGTGACCTTGTCCAGCTGGTCCATGTCCGAGTCGTTCAGTATCTCGAGCCCGTCGAAGGTGAAGGGCATGAAGGGCAGCTTGCCGGTGACGCCCATGGCGGCAATCGATGGTGTGAGCAGGCCGCGCTGGGCCAGCCCAAGCAGATCCTCGACAGCGCGTCGGCGCAGCCACTGGCGATGCTGTTGGAAGAAGGTTAAGCTGCGCTTGGCCCGTGCCCGCTGGCGACGCTTGGCAGTCTTGGTCATCCTGGCATCTTTGGAGTTGTTCGAGCGTGCCTTTTTGTGACCCGGGCTGGCGACGGCCCCCGAGGTGGAGGCTGTGCCGGAATCACCCCCCTTGGCCTTTTGCCCATCCTGCACCGACTCCTGCTCCAATTCCGAGTGGGCGCCGAACAGGACATGGCCATTGGGCACACGGAACCTGCAAGCAGAGACGCTACAAAAGGCTTCCGTTATGGGATAAACTCACCTGGCCGAGGCGTGCAAGTGGGCCTGCAAGTAGGCGCCGGCAGTCTGTGTGGCCTGACCACGGATCGCCAAATCGTCGGCTACCATCAGCACGTTCTCCGGCTTGAGGTCCGTGTGGATGATGCGGCACTGCATGTGAAGATAGAAGAGGCCCTCGAGCACCTGACGGGCGATCTGTTTGACGTTGTACAGCGGCAAGCCCTTGTAGCGGGAACGCTGGATCAGAGTGAGTAGATTTTCACCCAGCACCTCAAACACTAGGCAGAGATGGGTGCCGTGTATGCCGTTCATGTAGAAGTAGTCACGGAACTCTACTAAGCGATGGCGCAGCGGATGCCAATCGGTATCGGCCACTGCGCGGAGCAGACGAATCTCGTCGCGGGCGGTCTCTGTGAAGTGTTCCGCCGACTTGACCACCTTGATGGCACAGTAGCGCTCTGTCTGGCTGTCGTAGCATAGCCATACCGTAGAAAAGTGGCCCCAACCGAGTTTTTTAATGGCGTGATAGCGACTCTTGAATATATCGCCAACGGCCACCAAGTGGTAGCCCCCAACGCGGTACTCCGACTGGCTCTCCTCCATGCCACTGCCGTTGGTCTGGCCAAAGGTTGACTCAATGAGCTCCACGCTGGAGGTCGACATGGTGTCCGTCCCAGAGCCCGAACCTGTTCCGGTGCAGGCGCCTGTACCTGCGCCAGTTCCAGTACCAGTGCCCGGGCAGTTTTCAGACACCTCATCGTCCTCGGAGTCTGATGTATTAGCATTGCCGCAATCTGCGACATTTTCGGCTTCCTTGGTATTATTCTTCACAATGCCATTATCGTTGTTATATATATCTTTGACGATGTTGATGTCATTGTCGTCCTTGTGCTCAATGGTCTTTAGCTCGTTTGGGGCCTCTTCGGTAATCTGTAGCTTTGCCTTCTCTGACAGCTGCTGACGCTGCTTGAAGTGCTCGTTCTGGATTTTCTCCTGCAGATGCAGAATCTGCCCATCGACCATGAGACTGAGCTTTGCATCTGTTTCCAAAACGACTGTCTTTGATGTGGTCTTCGAAGCGGTGGAGGCAGCGGCTGGGGCCGGTGTGTCCATTATCTGACTGAGGCCGATGTCTTTTGGGCCTTTCATTGCATCCGACATTCTTGGTATCTCGGAGTATTGTTTGCCGTGTGCCTCAGGATTCATGAAGTTGCGCTCGAATCGTATCGTACCGAATTGATAAATGTGCTGGAACTGTATGTGGATCACAATTACGGCAGTTGTGGGGCGAAGCAATGAAAAAGTGAATGTCAGCTATGAAGTGACTACTAGTGGAGTGACAGCAAAAGGCAAAGGTATCTGGGTTCTCCAATTTTTAAGCTCCAATTCGAATTAGTTGGCTGTGCGTCGGAATGGGGAGTGTTGGAAACGCATTTTTGAACACTTGAATGCTCCAAAGATATCTTATCGAATATGGTTACGTTCCTTCAATCCTAGTTACATGTTTAGGGGAATACAATACCACGTTAACTAGGCTTTTGTCTAATTCGAGGTGTATGTGTAAATTTCTCTATGATAGTAATCCTTTTTTCGTTATTTCAACGTAGATATATATGTGTGTACATATATGGGAAGTATGTTAAGGGCTATAAATATCCGATTCTTATAAATTCCAAAGTTTGGATAGATAATGAGCGATTTCAGCAAAGCAAACTTAATCATGCCCGAATATCTTTTATTATATGATCTACCTTAAGGTACAAATTGGACTTCTGCATGGATATACTCATTTGTAGCATGACAGACACCAGAAGAATATGGCACAACATATTTAGTGTACTCAGAGCCAGAGCTCCATAAAATTTGTTTGTCATGGAAAATGTAATAATCTTCATGCAACTCTTTTGTAAAATGAGTATAAAGTGCTATTTTGACCTGCGGCAGCATCGGTCCTTTTTCTGAGAGGGATATGTCGAAGCTTGGATTCCCTTTTTCTATAAGGGCTTTGTTTTACATGGGTGCGCTACCTACTTTCTGGAAATCATCATGCAACTCTTTAAAAATAGAGGGTTATATGAAAAACTGAATCGCGGCAAAGACACTTTTTTATGGGATATGTTTTGCATATAGCCACTTAATGTTTTACTCGTACATGGTATCTCGTTGTCGACAAGTCCCGACTACAGCGTTTCTACTTGTTTTATGAAGGATTCTTGCGGTCACTTACCTAGTTTCGCTTTTCTGTTTTATATTTTTTTTGGTATTACAAAATATATGTTTTTTGCACCATCCAAACGTTTGATGGGAATAGCAATAACTATGTCAATTGTAATTATTTTCTTATTTTTCCTTTTGATAATTTTAGAGAAATGATCGAATGTTGCCGTTAAAATATTTTCTGAGCTCACGTTAAACTGTAGCCCCGAACGCATTTAACTCCAAGCCCACTTCGATGCCAAAACTAATGCTTTGCTAACTTGTTTGTATTTTCCTCGGCTAATTTAGGTACTGAGTAATCGATAAGCCTTAGTTGAATGTCCTGCGCTGTGTCCTTTTAAAAAAATGAAGGTATCCTAGCATACTTTTGGGTGAGCAGAATTTTCATCGGCCCGAAATTATCACCAAGAAAGTGCCAAAGGCTAGTCACCCTTCCGCAAAGCTCGGACAGCCTCCCAATTGATGTTGTGTGCCCAGTTTGGGCCATTTCTTTTTCGTGATTCACTCCAAAATCAAAAATTGTTGTGCAATTGAGGGCGAATGCATTGTGCGGGATCAGTGATTTGGAAAATGCTATTTGGGACAACAAAGCGCGCTGCTCACCAAAAATGCCAGCAACCAGTTACGGGCTTACAGAAGGGATTATAAAGGATCGTTAATTTGTTGCAAAATGCTCACTGGCCAGAGTCAGCAGGGCGCCGCTTTACTTTATACTTTCATTTTTTATCGACAGGAGTGGGGGGTCAGTCCATAGATGTCCTTGTTCCCGATACTCAGGTGCTTCACTAGGACAACAATAGCTCCCATTGAGCCGCACTCGTTCAACGTTTTCGCCTCTGTTTGTATTTTGATTGCCAGCTTAACAATTTCGTGTATAGTACTTTACGGGTTTTTTTTTGGGGGAGAAATGCCCGAATTTTCATTTTCAGCAGTAATGCGCACAAAGAAGTTACCCCCTTGAATTTTCGGCGCTGCGATCGGCAGAGCTGCTATTTGTTCAGTTGTTTAAACAAATTTTCCGCTTAGGGTTGCAGTTGCACCTCGTGTTTGCACACAATGGATTTTCATGCGAGGCGGCTTAAGTGAAAATTCCATGTCAAATATTTATTAAAAAATCGATGGTGGGACAGTTTTTAAGCCGCAACTTGATCGGAAAACTTCGCCCGAAAATATCCCGATAAAAACGAAGCGGTACGGGGGAATATTTCTGATTCCCAGGCGCGATCTCAACCCTTCAATCCGCCCCAGAGAGAAATCTTGTTTGTAATTAGGGAGTTTCCTTATCATTTATCCCAAATGCCACCGGCATTGTTTCTTCACCAATTAAGCGTAATTTCAAGTGTCCCGTTCGTGTATGTTTGCCCAAGAAAACCGTTTTCTAGCGCCCAAAAAAAGGAACCGGACGACTCCGCGTTTCGAATTTCATAACTCATAACTGGTTGCCCTCTAATGAGCTGTTTAAATGCGCACAATGGCTGGAAATTGAAATAAATTAACGTCCTTTCCGCTTTTCCCGGCGCTGTCTGGTGGGTGTGCAGTCGCAGGCAGCTGAAGGGATTCTGTTCTGTATTTTTTTCAGAGTATAAGCTCCCTGTAAGTAGGGCATTTTTTCATACGTTTTTTTACAGATTTTTTGTTGTGTATTTTGTGTAAATAATACATCACATGAGAAGGTGGGAAAAGTTGTGAAATTAGGCAATATTAAGCCCATTTGTACACCCCCTTTTTCAAACGATTTTCATGTGATGTTCAGCATTAATTCATTTACTCTTTACCCAAACAGAACAAGAAAACAATAAGTTAATTAGAATTATTTATAGGGCACATGGCAAAGCATTTGTTTTGGGGTTTCCTTTTGAGAATTTGTGGAAAATTAACCAATCTTTTCCCCCAATCAGGTCGAAGCTCCGCGCTCTTCGGTCTCCGTCCTGGCAGCTGAACTGATCTGGTTGCAGTTGCTCGTTCAAGTTGCAGGATAATGAGCAACGTAATTGGCGCATTTTGCAGGATTTTCGAGCAGTAACCGGAGTTGGGGAGAGAGACAACAATGGAATGCGACAGCTGCCTCGGCAATTGGCACACAATGGAGCGGCACATGCCACACTCTGGCAAAAAATCAAAATAGGAATCCAGAAAAAACACCGAAGGTACATGTATCGGGGAGACTTAAAGGAAAGACGTTGACAAAAAAAGAAACAGGGACAGGAGACAGGAGGCAGGGGACAGGACCTTGAGGAGCAGGCGCAATAACTGCACATTGACAAAAAGGAAGCGGCAGGAACTCAACAATGGAAAAGTGAAAAATCTCCGACGGAGGCAACACCCAAAGGACAGCTGTCTGCGTCTCCATTTGTGGCAGTTGCTTCCAAGGATCGTGCTTCCTGGCTATGTTCAACGGTATGTGTGGCTCAGCGATTTAATTTGAAAGGCATACAAAATAGGATATCTATGAATTAAACACTATATATTCCTCTCAGGTGTAAATGTTCTTAATTTGAATTTGTTTAAGGTCTTACACAAAACGTATCCATCCAAAAAGATCGACTTTATCAATCAAATTTAGTCATGAAATATAACCAAGCATTATTTATCGTTAAATAGTTGTCCTAAGAAGCGTTTGTCTCGAAAACTACCCGATACATCAGCGGTAAATTAAAGATACTCTCCAAGGGCATACAATTACCTATTTTGTATGAATGTTGGCAGTGCCTGAGGAGTAGTTTTTCTTTGCATAAATTAATATATTTCGCTTTTTTTACAGTAGCCATCCGGGAGGCAGCATTACGCGCGACTACGCGGTCAATTGGTAATTGGATTAGGGCACTCGCGCAACCCTTTTCCAGCGTCCCGGCCAGCAGCGCAGCATCCCGAAGGTTGACCCTTTGACCCGGCGGCGACCCCTGAAAATTGTACGAAAATGCCGTCCAATCGGGAGATGGCCCTTTGGCTGCTGATGATCCGGCTGCTCAGGCCCAAGGAAAACACGGGAAATTAATTAAGAAAACAGAGACAGCCGCGGAAACCCAACCCGCGGCCATCCAAAGTCCCATGGCGGATTTTATTACTTGTAAGTCATTTAAGCACACATCACTGCGCACGGTTGATCGAGGCTACACAACATTATATTCCTCGCATATCACTTTTTAGTGGTCCTGTCGCAGGATCTGCTAATAAACAGGATTCGGGTACAGGATCTTTGGACAGATGGTTGGCGACGTCCGGCTTCCACAATGTTTTAGGGCCTTCCAATAGGAAATATCTAACCTTGATGCAGTCGTTTTTTATAGTAATATACACAAATATTTGTGAGCAAATCAAGAGAGTTAAATAGTCACAAATTAAACATTGTGATAGGTACTACATCAGGATAAACAGCCTCTAGAACTTTGGTATATTGTATGTAATGGGTCCCAAAAATAGACTTCCTGACAAACGGTTGTAATCGTATAAATTAATTACAATAAAATCTTTTTCAGGCCTCCAGGACGATGGTCATTCAACATTGCAAGCGGGCAAATCGAGAGAGTAAAATAGATATACGAGTAAACTATAAATTGTTATGGGTACATCAGGATAAACAGCCTCCAGAACTTTGGGATATTGTAAGTAATGAGTCCAAAAAATTGACTTCCTGACAAACGGTTGTATTCGTATAAATTAATTACAATAAAATCTTTTTCAGGCCACCAGGGCGATATTCATTCATCATTGCAAGCGCTGTGGGAAACTCGTGGGATGATTGTCCTTGGGAATCATTAACTTCATTCATCACGCCATTCAGCGGCAGGATATGCGACAGGATATGACATTGCATAAACCGTGCGGCGATCGGTGAACCTAAAACCGCATCCTGGGCCAAGATGCGCGCCAAACAAAACGCCATTGTCCTGCCACCGGCCTGCTCCAAAAAACGTATCGAATCGGGGCCAGAGATCCCGGATTCCAAGTCCTGGCTGTGCAGCTGCCACGCTGCGGCAAGTCAGCCAGCCTGCCACCGATGACCGCAAAGTTCGCGCCCATGTCGCGGCCGCTGTAATCCTTTAAATGTCACGAAACCAAAACAAACAAGAGAATACGGGTTCGCGGCCGTGTCCGTGTCCGGTGAACCAAATGAACCGAGTGACCTCTTCATTACACGGCGACAATCTTAGCGGGGTCGCCGAAAGGACATGCAGGGTTCAGTGGCACGGAAAATTATGCAGCGCCTCGGATTAGCGCCGCGCAAAGATTGCCGCTCACCGGATCCCGATTCTCAAGCACGAAACTGACCCCCGAGCGCCGCTTGTTTTTATTGCCCTGCGTTGGACAATTGATTTTGTGACATAAATTTGGTGTAAACAGCTTTGGTCAGATCCACCACCGCCCTGGCTGGGAAAAATTGAGTTGTCAATGGAGGGGCGCATAAATCAGTTGCATGTCGTCCATGCCCTGTCCCGGCGTGATATATGGCCCATGCACAATGCTAATCCACGATAATTACAACCATCTCTGCTGTCTACCGTTTAAGTACTTTGATGCAACAAAGCTCCAACAGTAGCAGCTATTTACTCTTGCAATTTTAAACTAAATGGCTGCGAGAGCTATTATTCGATGCATTTACTGTGCATTGTTTAGTTTCGCTTCCTGCCGAACATAAAGCTAGATATTTGCCTCACAATGTTCTATATTCCTGGCAAGCGTATTGCTTCAAAACCTTTATACTCTTAAGGTTGTTTGACCGCCAAAAATATGTATCTTAAATATGAGGGATTACCTCAGAATTGGAATATATATTGAGCAGTTGAAATAATGCATACGCTAATGTAACTATATATCTATATGTATCATCCAGAATGTATAAATAAAAGCCCATTTCGACCGTTATTTCCCGTGCGAATCAGAACTCCACTCAAACATCGTCCATGGCAACCGATCAGGACAAACTTAAGTAATTATGCAAGGACCTGGCCAACGGGCAAACATGCCACAAATACATTAGAACTCGCCCAATATGCAAACATATAATTGAAAACTGTCAGCGTCTGACAAATTTCCCGTCGTAAAACGCAGCTAACCCTAAATTAACCCCACACAGAGTCAAGGGCATATCGCACAGAATGCCAGCCCGGGGGCGGGACAAACGCATTACCCGAAAGTCATAAAGTTGTGATCGACAGTCAGTCGGTCAGCAGGTCCTTTTTTGTCCTTTCCTCCTGTTCTTTTATTGTTTGTGTTATTTTCGGACCGTGTTAATGTGTCAGGCGCGTGGGTTGCAGGGTGGTTGATTCTGCTCCTGTATTGTAATTGTGGAACACCGTGGGTTGCAATTTTCTGATATGAATCTAGCGGTGTAGTTTTGACAGTTTATCATTACTATCATTGTGCCAGCGCGGCCCTTGACCTCGTCTGCCTGATCCAAGGTGGAGGGTCATCCGGTCATTACATTGTAAGCATTTTGCGTTTTGTATTTAATTGATTTTCCGGATGCAAGTTTTTCGTCATTAGCCCGAGGGAAGTCCCTTGATAAGACGGTTGCGATAGGCAAGGTTAAATAATTAATGCTAGTATAAGCTGTCTTGTGTCTTCAAGAAGGAGTGCGACATAAGATGCTGTTTTCCAAATTCCTCCAGAAATGCCTAGCAAGTTCAACTTTGGTTTAAGACATAAAAACAAGCCATGATGGTTTGCCAAAGAAGTATATTTCCCTGCAGTAAGCTATAAATAACTAAGAAAAGCTTGGTATTTAGGTGAACTCTGGCCAACATTGATTTAAAACGATATAATATCTATCTTCATTTTGGGCATATCTATCTATCTTGTCCCTTTATTTGATTAGAAGGCCACAAAGCGTAAAAACTAATGAATATTTGTTTTGATTTGCAGATTAACGTAACTCAGGTCCCAGGTGTGCGAGATGTAGGATAATTAAACTGGAGTAATTCAGGATACGACCTCCTTCCTATCCCCCGGACTTTTTCTCACGTCTTCCGAGGCCCTTTGTGCGTTTCCTTGTCGCTGAACACGACGCGCCAAAAATAAAGCAGGCCGAAATCAAAATTGCGAAATATTTCGCACAGTCGCTGGGAGATTTATTTGGCAAACACGCGGATCCGCAGGCACACACAAATGTCCATAAATCTCAATCTGTCAAAAAATGTGAAATCGAAAATGAATTCATTGTACCAAAATCAAAATTAAACCGCAAATTAGGCAATAAACAATGGCTAAAGCGGTCATGGGTTAATACGTTTAGCATCAGCAGACAACCGCCGGGGTCACAACCACCGCCGGTACCAAAAGGGTTAGTCCAAAGGTTAAGGGTTGACCCGGCCGCCGATTCGGGACTTTAAACGTGCGAAAAATATAATGATCTCTGAGCTCCAGTTTTCGGTTTTTTAAATGCCTGCCTGCTTGTGTGCAGAAGTGCCCTTTGGTAATTGCAAATGTTTTACCGCATCCAAGACACTGTTCGCCAAACAAAAAAAATGCAGTCAATGAGCGTTTCAGTCGGATTTATTCAAAAGAATGTTTTTTATTATCAATGATTTAGACATGACTTGGGGGAGGTTAAACCTATACTGCTATTCTTCGTCTGAGTCGTCGTTGAATGTTGGAGCAATCGGAACGTCGTCGTCGATATGGCGCGTAATTATATCCATATGCATTTCAGCATCAATTCCACCGTTGAAAACATTGAAGAACTCATCTGCGTCTAGAAATTCAAAGAACTCGTCCCCCCGGGTGATCTCAATTCTAGTGAAATTCTGAATTCTAGTGAAATTCTCTGGGTCTGGGACTGGGAAAGGATCCACCTCCTCAACGGGGGCGGCTCTTTTAAAAAATTTACCTATTGGGCGGCGGTTAGTTAAGAGTAAACGATAAAAATATTCCTTTACTTACATAATTTTTCAAGAATCCAATGCATGATGAACAAAAAATGTTAATTTCGTTCAAGGCTTTTTAGTGATGAAAAAAAATTAAAATGCTTCTAGGAAACGCATATGCTTTTGGCTCCACGGCCGAAGAAAAAAATGCGGTTAGAGAGTTGCAATGACAAAGTAATCGATGAATTTCAGATCGTGTTTGACGTCACGTTAAGCACGGATTCTGCAATTTTTGGTTAAGCAAACAAATGATTCAATAAGAATGGAATTGGAGGTGTTTAACGTCACGTGACCAACGAAGTGCGACATCTACAAAAAACACGGATCCTCGAGTTGTTTAGTTAAACAAACAAATGTCACCCACTTAATTCAACATATGGAAAAATTCGAAGGGTAGCCTCAACAATTAACGATCATTAGTTTTCCCTCACAATTAAAAAAGGGAATAGAATATTTACCCCCATCCCGCAACTTTTAAAATATAGTACATATTATACATATTTTAACACAATTCAAATGCTAAAAAAATATATTACAATATGGCTCGATGACCCATAGAATTGAATTTTTTTAAATATCCGTCCTAAGACCAACCATGTGAATATGCGAACATCACCCCGGGCTAATCAATAACACAACTTTGGGATAGGCCAGAAAGGCAAGGGGTTATTGCATACTGTCTGATAACTTTTACATTTTATTCAAATTTAATTGCAGCCATGCATTTAATTTCGGTGCCGGGAATAAGACGATGCTATGGAAAATGGGAAATGGAACCTGAACCTGATCGCGTTGCTGTCAAGCGTTTGACAAACTTCCCGGGGTGACGTGTGATGGGTCGTGATGATCGTCAGGATCGCGGTAGTGATCTCATCCAACCCCATTTCTTGGATTCCCGTTTGGGAAACCTTCGTTTCGTCATTTGCATTTCAACCCTTTGACTTGGCTTTTCCTTAATTTTTCCCCCTCCACAAGTCGCGACTTTTCCTCTTCTTGTTGCGGTTCCCCCCGCCAAGAATTTCGAAATTTATAGCGGAACCGCGTTCTTCTTTTTTGGGTGGCTTTTTACCGGAATTCGAATTGATTGCCCTTACGCTTGGATTTTATTTGGGTAATTTTCCTAACAATTAAATATGCAAATGCGCAGGCTAAACGATTATTTGTGAGGCGTTTGTGTTGTCATTTGTGCAGCCTTATTGTGTAATATTCTTGGTTTTATTGGGGTAACAGTCCAAGGAAGTGCCAAAGGGCGGGAGCATGGCCTTAACCTCAAGAATACCGATTAAATATTAAGTTCATAATCAGCTGTTCAAACGAAAACTATTTAGCATTAATATTAATGTTTCAAATTTAGTTTCAATTAAGAAAGTTTTTTATTTTCATTAAAAAAAAACTATCAATCTTTATTTAATAATATTAAATGCTACTAAGTTTTTTAAGTTTTTTATTTAAATTTATCTTATGCGATTAGCGCAAACTTTTATTAAATAAATTTAAATGCTAAGAAGCAGGCGAGCTTCAATGCCCACGAAATAGTGGAAGCTCGTTCCTCAGTTCCTATTGCGGCTGCGCGAAATCGTTGTCATATTAGCCTGCGATGGTCCGTCTCTACCGGAAATGCCCTTGCGTCCGTCCCACAGAGTGAAGTGCGTCGGTGTTCAATTTTCGGTGCTCCCTAACCAAGGCGGTGTAAATCACGTGGCGCATGCGCACAATTTGTTTTGCGTTTACTGGGACGCTCTTGGTTTGAAAATATTTCAAATGGTAAGTAGCACATTATTAGATAGTGATTTAGAAAACTCGAAAACGATATTGCATTGGTAGGACGGGCAGTTGTACGCGGATCAATCAAGTGGTCGGCAGGGTTTCGGGTACCGCGGAGGACCACGATTTAGGAGACCATTTTATCGAATGCCGCGACCTATTAGGTTCCCCTACATGCGCTCCTATACTGATGAAATGCCAGTGATGCGGTCACCGCCTGGACATCCGGACAATGATTACGTCCTAGAGTTGGTGCCGCGGAAGCGTCCGGTGTATTTAAATGGCACTCCCGGATACTACCAAAATGGCTGCTGGTTCAATAGCGAAGTGCAACCAAATCCATTCAGGGATGAAGAAACCATGCCTATTTACACGTTGCGGCCGGAGAACGAGGCCGGCTTCCAAATGGCCTTGGCCCCACAGCAGGGCTCATCCGGAGGTCAACCTGGGCTGTATCAAGATGCGCCACCTGAGGGCCAATCGGCAATTTTCCCTGACGAAAATGTGCCCCCTCAGAATAATCTGCAGTTTAACAACAATGGGCAGTCTCCGAGCCAAGCACTGAACTACCAAGAACAGTTCCCAGGACAGATTTACCAACCGATGCCCCCTCAGGGTTTTCAAGCAGCGCCGCCCCAGACCAATGGCGAGATTTATCAAGTGGTATCCCCCAATGTTGTGCCACAGCTTTACCAATCTGGGCCACTTCAGGTCCAACCGCAAGTCCAGTCTCGGGGCCATCTAGTTGCGTCCCCTCAGGTCTCCGGAGCTCCGTCACCTCAAGTCCTTCAGCAGTATCAGCAGACTGTGCCACCTCAGGTGCAACCACAAATACAGTATCAAGCTGTGCCATCTCCAGCACCTGGGCAAGTTTACCAAGAAACGTCACCTAACGGTCGCTCGCAGTTTCAACAGTCTGTGCCGCCTCAGTCGCAACCGCAAGTCCAAGCGGCACTTCAGGCAAACGGACAGATTTACCAAGTTGTGCCACCTCAGCCCCAAATGTACCAAGTTGCGCCCTCTTTCTCCCAAGGATTGAGCTATCAAAATCAGTCACATGGCCAGGGGAACCAAGTTGCGCCCGCGCCTGTTATGCCACAGTTTTACCAATCGGTGCCACCTCAGGTCCCACCTCAAATGAATCAGACAACACCTGAGGTCCAACCTCAAGTGATTCAAGCTGTGCCACCTCAGGTTCAACCTCAGGTTTACCAGCCAGTGCCAGCTCCTTATCAATCTGAGCAAGCAAGCGCCGAGACCCATCCTCAGTTGTATCAGACCTATCCCGGGGCCCAATCTCAGATGTTCGACCAATCAGTGCCATATTTACCGGAGGCCAGACCTTGGACGCAGGAGGATATGCTGCCCCAGGAGCCAACTATGACTGTGGAGGTTGCGCCGGGCATACAGGTCATTAAAACCAGCGGCAGGATGATCTTTGACATTGAACTGGAAACAGTCAACGACATCTTCCCGGAATCGATCTTTACCCAAAAGTCAATTGCCAAACTTTTGGGCGCTTTTGGACGCGTAAGTAGAGCTGTTTGACCAAGTCTTCATATCAGCAACCAAACCATTATGTTTATAGAAAATCTCGTCTCAACGTTTGACTGCGCCCCCAAGGAACCGTTTGCGCCGGCGTCGCTTGAAGGACAAGTTTGAGCGGGCCAGGGCTCTCGAAAATATGGGCATAAAGATGCCGTCTCCCAGGCCAACACAGAATGCAGTGCCTGCGGAACAGCTCCCGAACTCTATGGAAATCGAATACACAGATTATCATGCGGTGGCGTCTGTAATTCAACCAAGCGTAGAGCCGCCTATTCCCATCCAGAGACCGGTCGAAGTGACATTCGTTCCAGCTACAATAGCTGCCGTTGATGCTCGTCAAGATCATCAGGAGCTGCCGAACACGATTGCTTCCGAAGTGAAACAGCAGGAAATAAGCGCGGCTCCAATGCCAACTCCTGTCCCGATTGCAGAAACTTCCGTCGAGCTTCCGCTTGACAAGGAAATGATATCACAAATTCCTCTGCCGCCTACCCCGATTCAGTCAAAGACTGAGTCCGGCAAGAAACATCAGTTGCCGGTTCCTGCACCAGTGCGGGCGCCAATCGCTGCTGTCAAACATCGGGATAAGCAGAATTCGAAGACGCCAATGGAAGTTGCAAAAAATGTATGCATTCCCACAGCTGCAGTGACCAACGCGGGCCCATCCCAAAAACAGAAAGTCAAGCCAAAACAAGTTGTGGAGATTGCTCAAGCCGAGCTCAAGCCAGAGCAGGAAGGTACAGTGCCCAGGTCAATGGGCACTAATGGGCAATCCGAGTCCAACCAACAGCAGGAGGCTACAGTGCCCAAACCAATTGACACTCCACAACAGACTTCTTCGCAGTTCATGCTGGATGCTTCTTCTCAGTCGGTGTCCAAGCAGATGCTCACGGTAAGCTAAGAGGGTAATAGACATCTATTTCATTCAACCGGTGTATATATCGGTGTATATGTTTCAGGACACGGTGCCCCATGTGGTGTATTGGCCCCCGTTGGGTGTCGCCCACTCCCAGTCAAAGCAGACTCAGACGGCAGAACTCAATATCAACACGACGGCGCCTCTTTTGCCCGTGGTGCTGAAGAATGAGATCATCCAGGAGGCTCCCATGCAAACGGTAAGTTGAGGGGTCAGCAGAAATAAATCAATTGAACTAACATCTGCGTGTGTGCTCCAGATCCTGGGGGCGCCTGAAGCTGCCGACAAAGCCGATTGGCCGCCGTTGGGCATGCGCTCTCAGGGGAAACCGACGCAGGTTGCGGAAAACAATGTCGATGGTCACGAGCCAGGCTCGGGGGAGCAGTACTATTATGGCAACAGTTGCCGCTACTTCGACAATCCCCTCAATGCGCATTTGACCGTCAGCGAAACTCGTGGCCGGTTCAAGCGCAAGGGGAATAACAAGTGCGAGGATCAGTCGACGCGAAATGTTCACAACTCCAAGGCCGGTGACGGAAACTCACACTCCCCAAAGGACGACATGGAGACTATGAAAAAGGAAGAAAGTAAGCGCCACCACAAGCATGCGAAGGCTTGCAGCACAGTCGAAGGCACATATTCATCGGTTTTGGGGACTGCAAAGACAGCACCTTCAGTGTCTAAGGCTGCTCCATCTATTGCACAAAAAGTAGCTCCATCCGCGGCACAGAAGCCTTCTCCACCTGCGGCACAGAATCTTGCTCCATCTATGACACGGAAAGCTGATCCATCGTCGCAACAGAAAGCAGCTCTACCTGCAGCACAGAAGCCTTCTTCATCTGTGGCAAAGAAGCCTGCTCCATCTGAGCCACGAAAAGCTGATCCATCTTCGCAAGAAAAACAAAAGCATGCTCCATCTTCTGACCATAAAGCAGCTCTTTCTCTGCCAGAAGAGGCGACTCCATCTGCGGCACAGAAGCCGTCTCCACCTGCGGCACAGATTCTTGCTCCATCTATGGCACGGAAAGCTGATCCATCGTCGCAACAGAAAGCAGCTCTACCTGCAGCACAGAAGCCTTCTTCATCTGTGGCAAAGAAGCCTGCTCCATCTGAGCCACGAAAAGCTGATCCATCTTCGCAAGAAAAACAAAAGCATGCTCCATCTTCTGACCATAAAGCAGCTCTTTCTCTGCCAGAAGAGGCGACTCCACCTGCGGCACAGAAGCCTTCTGCACCTGCGGCACAAAAGCCTTCTCCACTTGCGGCACAGAAGCCTTCTCCACCTGGAGCTCAGAAGCCTTCCCAACCTGCAGTTCAGAAGCCTTCCCAACCTGCAGCTCAGAAGCCTTCCCAACCTGCAGTTCAGAAGCCTTCCCAACCTGCAGCTCAGAAGCCTCCTCCACCTGCCGAACAGAAACCTGCTCCATCTGAGGCTCAGAAAGCTGATCCATCTTCGCAAGAAAAACAAAAGCAAGCTCCATCTTCTGACCAGGAAGCAGCTCTTTCTCCGGCAGATGAGGCGACTCCATCTGCGGCACAAAATCCTTCTCCACCTGCGGCACAGAAGCCTTCCCAACCTGCCGCTCAGAAGCCTTCCCAACCTGCAGCTCGGAAACCTTCTCCATCTGCAGCTCGGAAGCCTTCCCAACCTGCAGCTCGGAAGCCTCCTCCACCTGCCAAACAGAAACCTGCTTCATCTGAGGCTCAGAAAGCTGATCCATCTTCGCAAGAAAAACAAAAGCATGCTCCATCTTCTGACCAGAAAGCTTCTTGCTCTTCGGAAGAACAGGCGACTCCATCTACGGCTCAGAAGCCTTCCCTGCCTGCAGCTCAGAAGCCTTCCCAACCTGCAGCTCGGAAACCTTCTCCATCTGCAGCTCAGAAGCCTTCTCAACCTGCCAAACAGAAACCTGCTTCATCTGAGGCTCAGAAAGCTGATCCATCTTCGCAAGAAAACCATAAGCAAGCTCCATCTTCTGACCAGGAAGCAGCTCCTTCTCCGGCAGAAGAGGCGACTCCATCAGCGGCACAGAAGCCTTCTCCACCTGAAACTCAGAAGACTCCACCACCTGAAGGGCAGAAGCCTTCTTCGCCTGCGAAACTAAAACCTGATCCATCTGAGGCTCAGAAGGCTGATCCATCTTCGCAAGAAAAACAAAAGCAAGCTCCATCTTCTGACCAGAAAGAAGCTCTTTCTCCGGCAGAAGAGGAGACTTCACCTGCAGCACAGAAGCCTTCCCCGCCTGCAGCTCAGAAGCCCGATCCCTCTTCTGAACAGAAAGCTGCTTCATCATCTCCGGCACAAGTGATGACTTCTGATCCATCTTCGCAAGAGAATCAGAAGCCTTCTGCACCTGCGGCACAGACGGCTTCTCCATCTGCAGCGCAGAAGCCAGCTTCATCTTCGCAACAGAAAGTTGCTCCATCGGCGACACAGAAAGCAACAACAAAACCAGCAGCCCCAGAACAGACAAAGTCGGAGAAAAATAAAGCAAACAACAAATCGAAGGCGTTGATGATCCAGAATACGGACACGGTGGCGGGCAATGTTGCCAGTGTTGTGCTTGAGGATGAGGACGACAAAAAGGAGGTTGTCCCTAAGAAAAGCTCTAAACTGGCAAGGAAGGAGAAACGGCGTCTTAAGAAGAAGGAGCACAGACAGCTCAAGCTCGCCGAGGCCAAGGAACGAGCTGCCCAGGAGGAGTTGATGAAACTTGCGGCTACTGCGAGCGATAGTACAAATGTGAGTTAAGCATCAAATTGGGTGAGGGAAAACATTAAATAACTTTTCGGCTTCTAGCTCGATTCCCATAAAGAAGAGCCTGAGACAATCCAGACGGTGGACGAAGTGGTGATGCCAATCAAGTTCACCTTCCCCCTAATCAAAATGGCAGCCATCATAGGTGACGACGACGACGCCGTCGACGACGATGATGATGTTGTGGTCAAGCGGAGAGGAAATAGAAGAGGGGATCGGGAAAAGGACCGGCTGTCGCCGCGGTATCTAGAACGCCTAGTGAGGCGACCCTTCCTGTCAAGGGCCATGGGAAAGTCCAAGCGGAAGCTGTGGGAGGCGCGGCAAGAGAAGAGCCCCAACAACATGGTTTGTGTGAAGTTTTGCACTACCTTGAACTTTTCTAGTCCTGTTTTTGTAAACGCTCTTTTCTAGGCCTCCAGGCCTGATTTTCAAGCAAATTCATAATAAGCTGCGCAGTTTGTCAAAGGAGCCGCATGTCGCATTATTATAGAAAAGGCTTGAGTCTAGTGCGCGTCAATAACCCCACTTTTAGGCCCCAGGGTCCATAGACTCTGTATTTCATTAGAATAACGCCAGTTCCTAATAAATAACATGTAACCAAATAACATCTAACCGTTGTAAACATTACTAAAATTACCTAATCCACTCATTGCACGAGTAATCACTATTTGTAATCCACTTCGTTGTATGACTTGGTGTGTGGCCAACTGGAATAGGTTCATGGTTTATGGGATCTGTTTTCAGGCCGACACCTGTGAATTTCCACAGCTGAGATTGGGCAAGATGCCGCTGTGAAACACAAGTGTTTTGTGATCTCGATCGCGATCCCGATCGGATGTCCTGCCTGGCATCCAAAACGAATGCCGATTTGTATGCCATGCAGTTTGGACTAATTGAGTTTCGAAGGGATTACCAACGCCTCTCCGGGGTGCACTATGATTTACGGCCCTCTCCGGCTACCTGTTCGGCCAGCTCATTAGCATGAGCCGACTCCGCATCCCATGGATCGCCGGCGGAGGTGGCACCTAATGCGTCCCAAGTCCGGCTGAGCGCGTGTGCCATTCATTCCTCGCTCGCCATTCACCGGGTCCATTCATCTCGCTTTGACTAATCCCTTATCCCTTTGCCGGGATCTCTGCGCATTCCAATTTCCAAGGCTCGGCTCAGCCGGGCGACAATTGCTTTCCTATTGCAGCCGAATCCTGCAACAGATCGGAATCGGGGCATCCTGTCGTTGCACAATGCCAGCCGGATCGGGATCGGGATCGGGATCTGCGGCAGCTGCAGATGGGATGCGATGTGTGGGTGCCTTTGCATTTGCATCTGGCTTACGACAGCGCTCCTTAAGACGCTCTAAGCCAGGCGGTGCAATTCTTTGTCTCCGACATCGCATCTCAGCTGTCCTGGCTGATTGACAATCTTGTCCCGGGCCTGGGCTCCGGGCGGGCAATCCAAAGGGCATTATCTCCCCCAGGTCACACTCACTTGTCCGGCTCTGGGGAATAATTGCAGCTGATGCGATTTTCTTACAGATTAATTCACCTGGAAGAGTATTGTATTGCAAAGTAAATATACAAATATATGTGGATTATTTACTCTTTTAGAAGGTAAATGCAAATATAGAACATTTTTAAAGGAAAGTTGTGGCACAATTGTTTGACTAGGCAGTTTTAATCCATTAAATAACCAAATAACCAATTTTAATATATACATAACCAATTATAAACAATTAATATCAGTTATTTTTTTAATATAATGCATGAAAATGTTATTTTAATTGAGATCACGTGTATTAGAGTAATTTGCATGGAATCAACCCTGCCATTTGATATGCTTGCAATGTCTATAAGTTTATACCATCTACTACTTTTGTGTTTCATTAGAATAACGCTAGCATATGATATTACATTTATTGTAATGTGGCAAGAGGTGTTTGATTTGTAGCTTATAGTAACCATATTAGTATGCCCTCTATCAATAATGTTTACTCTTGGATTGCAATAGTTTAGGGTGGTGACCTGTTTGAATTTGTTTTGCAAGACTCCACTACCACATTTTTCCATTAAGAGATTCTCCCTTTTTTTGTTTTAGAAGTATTTCCAAGCCGGCTTTGGGCCAACCTGCGTAATATCTTCATCCAGAAGGAAGGCCCGGATGACGGCGGCGGCTTGTCAGCTGCACGTGGTCACGTGGTCAGCTCAATTTGGGCCCATCAAACGGGCGACTAACTCGTCTAATTGGCCGGCTCCTCTCCGAGGAGTTGCTATCGTAATTGGATCTGGATCTGGCACTGGAAATGGAAATGGCTCTGGCCATGGCTCGGCTTGTTTCCCCGTTGTGTATTTTTTCGACTGCGTCATGTCACATGTTGTTGTCGAGCGGGTAAAAAAACACTCAGGCAGCCAAAAACGAAGAACGCCAGCAGCAGCACCAACAAGGCATTAAAAAACAGGACTCACGCGTATCGATGTCCTGCCGGCGACTTCAGTGTTGTTGTGATCGCGACCCCTGCAACAATTTATTGCTCAATTTATATTTGCTTAGACTGCCAATAGTTCAATAATTCATAAACGCAAGCAGCTATCATGTGTCCTGGGAATTTGCATAAACGTGATTTGCATAAGGCAGCTGCCTTGTGCCGCCTGCCTTCTAACTTCTTCCTTCGGTTATCCCGCCGGAGCAAAAGGTGTGATCGCATGTAATGGCAGTGGCTGTGACTCTACCTGGACCTTCCTTCGAACCCTCCGCCCTGCCAGCACATTTCCTCAGTTTCCATTTCCATTTCCATTTACATTTCCATCTCCATCTCCAACTCCACCGCATTCCCAGCCAATCCAACCGACTCTGTTGTTGTTTGCCTGCCGTTGTTTTGATATGTAAGTTGATATATGATATTTGATTTCGGGAAGGCTTTCGGGCGTCTCCGGGCCTCAACTTCAATTACGGCAAATGCACAAGCACTGGGCGTAGTTACGGCTTTCCATTCACACCTCTCGCCTCTCCATCTGCTCAGGTTTACCCCTGTAAGTTCTGTGGTGGGGTTACCTCTTCAGCGCCAGACTTTGCAATTTGAAATTGCAAGAAATATAATGTAAATGTAATATAGAGTAATCCAGATGACCTCTTCTTGAAAGGAGCGATAATATGAATTAAAATATGTTTCATGAAACAAACAACTACTAGTAAATTTGCTATAATGTGTAGACAAAAGTGCAAAACTTAAATTGCAGCTGTATTTCGAAATGGAATTTATTGGTGAGTATTTAGTGTATTTGAATATATACCCACAATAACGTAAATTGTAACTCAATATATACTGCACTCTTGAAATGATTCTTTCGAAATTAATTGATTTTAATGTGCAATTTTTATGAACTTAACCCTTTACTTATATGACTGAAAAACAATAGCTTAAATTGTAATTGCACTGAACTCTTGCCGTTTTACGCTGAACCCCTGAAAAGACTGCTTCTCAAATTAATTGATTTTATTGGGCTATTCGTATTAATGCAACATTTTGCTTATTTTCAGCATAGCCACAGCTGTCGTTTTTCTATGCAAAATAGTCGTAGGCAGTCGTCCATATGGTCAGCAGGAAGCAGGAATCAGGATCGCTCTAGCGGAACACACGCTACCCGGCGGCGGTGGAAGGGACCAGGAACCAGGAACTAGGAACCAGGATCGAGGAACCTGTGCAGGACGCACCCCCGAAAAGGAAACCCCGAACGGCGTGCAGCGACGCCATGGTGAAGTGCGTCTTGTGAATTTGTTTGCCAAATCAATTCAAAGCGCGCGCAAAAGAGGAAATAATGCAAATAATGGAGGGAATGGAGACAAGAATGGGATTCGGATTTGGAAGAAGGGAACCCATCATCATCGTTTGGCATTTGTCACCCTCGACGGAACATCCCAGGTGAGCGAGTGTCACCCTTTGTCGGTCGGTTGTATCTTTTTGCAAGGCGTCGGGGGGTAAGTGGAAAGAAACCTTTGCATTTTGCCCGCGCACCGACTTTTCCTCATTAAGGCAATGCGGAAAATTGCAAACGATTCGATTCTAATCCGCTCCCGGGCCCGGACTCATTTAAATTTTCCTTCGCTTCAAGTGCGGTGGTGTGTCTTCTTTATCTCTCACGGTGCTAGGGTGCTAGGGCCCCGAGTTTGCCAAGGACCTAAAGGATAATGGGTCGATATTGTCACACATCCCGACTGCCGTCGCTGCTGTCAAGTGAGCCGCACTTAATGAAGTAGCGCAGGAGCGGGAAGATTGCAACAAGGATTGCCGATCCTCGAGGATTCGCACACAATTGTTATAATAATATTTTCAATGACATGACAGTCCCGGCCGCGGCCCATAGATTTGCATTAATGATATGCCAGCCAGGATCGCTCGGATGATGTGCAACATTTGTGCGCCCTGCCGCGGCAAAAGGGTTGCTCCTTGAGTCTCGATGGGTTTTTTTTTTCCACACATTCTTGTCCTGCCTCTTGATCATCTCCTGGGTGCGTTCGGTGAGGCATATTGGCAATTATGGCAGCGGTCCGGAGTCCGGAGTCCGGACCCTTGCCCGGCCGATGATGCATGGCGATATTATGCAAAAAGGGAGCAGCCGCGGGAGTCTAATCCAGATCTAAGACGCCCTAAGATTGATCATCTCGCGGGCCAAACTAGGTTTTTATGGAAATAGGTGTCCGTGGTGCCGGCAGAAATTGATTGATTATAGACTACGGGCTGGATTATATTGAAATTAGGCCCTCCTTGAAGCATCTTCTTTGGCATTTGCGTATGCAAAGTATGTTAGGAAGCTGCTTCCCAAAATTTTATCTCACTACAAAAAATTAAGATTAATTATTTTCCCGCAACTGGGAAATCTGTGGAGGGTTTGTAGGGAATATAATTAAAAATTAGGAATTGCCTTCACGGTCTATCAAAAGGAACTGAATACTATTTGAAAGCACAATCTATTGGCAAAGTCCAATGATAGATTTATTGTATAAACTAAAACGATTTGTTTATGATTTCAGACTTATTCCACGAGCTTTGCCATGGAGGTCATCTCTCAGGGACAGCGACTTGCCCTGGATGGGATTTTCAGCTGTGACCACAGGCCAAGGACCTTGGGCCCAGTGTCCTTTGGACCGCGGCCAGTTGCCGTGACCTTTCCACCTGCCGCAGGATGAGTGAGTGTGCCTGATGAGCGGTTTGCCGGCCCAAATAACAGGTTGTGTGCGGCATAATTGGACCCAAAAAACCGAAGAACAGAAAATGCAACAAGGATGCGTCGAGAAAGTCAAGGGCGGCGCAGCAGCAACAGGAGCAGCCAAAGGACATTGCCCCGGCCAACAGGTGAAATTTGAAACTGTTTTCGAGGGACACGGCTTGTTAGAACTTGCTAGAAGTTATTCTATTGTATAGATCACAATTAGCACCTTGGCCCTGGACTCTACTCTCCCTAGTTTCCCTGGACACTGCTAAAAATTCGTGAAATACTTGTATTTGGATCTCTATCTGATATTTTGTAACTATTTTACATTTCTCATGTAAAGTTTCCCATTGTATTCATTCCTTTCAGTCATTTACAGTATTTACCTAAATATAATTGTTTATCATAGAGTTACAATTTACACAAATATTAATTTCTTAATAATCTTAACGGATACTTGCATACATTGAACTATTGTTTGAAAGCATCCAAGAAATATTCCTATTTTTTACAAGGAAAGCCTGTAGAGACATATTTTAAGGTCCCAAAGAAATAAATAGAATGCTGAATAGTTTTGTACATAACTTTAAATATAAATATTAATCGCAAAATATATTTATAACCTAAACTAATAGCTTTTTTTGCGAATGGCAGACGCACAAAAACATCGAATTTGGATGGAGTAGAGTGCTACGACGAAAGCGGAGAGCGGGGAGTGATAGCCCGCAGAAAGCAGCAACGTAACTGTTAAACGTCCTTTATCCTGTCAGTCTCCAGGGTCCTGTGTCGCTGGGTCGCTCTCCTGTTTTTGCACATGTTGACACATTCAACACATTCGCGCACGTCGACGGCGAGTGACGTTGACTTCCTGACAGGACATGCAGGAACCAGCAAGCAGCAGGACCCGGGAAAGTGCCACCTCCTCCCCTTCCCCTTCCCCTTCCCCTTTCCCTCCGCCTGCCGCTGATTGGCGAGTCCTTTGTTTTTTCGGGCTGTTTTTGCAACTGTTCCTGCGTGTCTGCTCTGCGGCCATCGATCAGATCGCCAGGCGATAATGGAGGAGGCGCGCGTGCGTGGCCAGCGACTCTCTCTCTCTGTGCAGGATAATGGCAGGATAACAGCAGCAACAAAGACACCAACAAGCTGCGGGTCGAAAGGTGCATTGCGAATCCTTGGCGACTTTTGTCACTGTCCCCGAAAATTAAGCGGGCGCCTGCCGCCTGCCGCCAGCGCCTCGGTTTTCGGCACTCGAGCCAACGCTTAAATTGCAATTAGAGCCGCTGTGAAGTGGGCCCGCGTTTAATGGGCTGATTTTTCACAATTTTCCCCATTTCCACACAACAAAAGTGTGCCATCAAATGGGTTTTCAATTGAGTGCAGATCGCCAGATTGCCATTGTTCTGTTGTTGGCCAGCGTACTATATGTCTCACTCTGGTTTAAACTCTGCTCTGTGTTCAGACAATTCAATTAGGTTACCCTTTTGTGATTTTTAAGTGCAGTTTATTTGGGTTTTCCTTTATTAAATATTTTATTAAATCCAATGGGAGAATATTTTTATGGATTTTCAGCTCGGCAAGCATTCAAAAATCTAATAAAATCGAATAGGTTAACCACAGTGAGTAGCAGGATGCAGGTAATGTGGAGATCCCTCTAACTACTCGTGAAACTTATTTATGGACTTTTAATTTAGATGACCTATGGGGACCATTGCCGGATTTTCCCATTTCCACACCGGACCGACGGTTGTGCTTTCCACAAAATAACAACGACGATTACGTAGCAACGATCCGTGACTTGTGGACGCAAATCGCATGCTGGTGCACTTCCCGGACGACGGGTAAGTATCCGTTTCACTTTCAATCAAAACGAAATTAAAGGAATGCATGTTAAATGAGACGGCAAGGCCAGAACTGGATCAGAGCGGGAAAAGTGACATCGCCAGGGCGGTCATTAGCCGCATGAAACCGGGCGATAATAATGGAGGGGCCAAGAAAAGCGAACGTAATAAAAAGAAAAGTATACGAGCGGCGACAACAAAAACTAACACCCGTGTTAACCTCCTTCGGAGGGCTCGGAAAAGCGTAAGCAAAACTTGCTAGCCGGTCGAAGGACGAGGGTTTGACAGGGGACCTGTGCTGTGCATCCTTTTTCCATTCTTTTCAACTGTTTTCGGCGGGGTTGCGCGGCTTGACCGCCGCTGAACCCCAAACCTCTGGAAACCTCTGCCACTCGCCTCACGTAATCAAGTATTTTACATTGTTCGCCTGCCAGACGCAACCATTATCATTGCCAGCCAGCGGAATGGTCAAGACCAAGTGCAAGACCAAGTCCAGGCCCAGCAATGAAAGTTTCACGCTCTGGTGCACAGCGCCATGGGAAGTTGTTCTTCTGTCTCCCAGACTTGCTGAGAAGTGTTAACCCGCTCTTGAGACGTCCGAGCATTTGCATACGGATCGTCCATACCGCATATAGCCACCGGATATCGGGGGTTGCTGCAAAATGTTATGACAGCTCATTTAACGCCGGCTCGTCTCGTCTGCGGAGCGGATTAGCCCATCGATGGCCTGTCATCCATCTGGTCAGTGCTCAGTCTGTCCCTGCTAATGAGCCCGTCCGATCCTCCTCGAGCCCTGTCCGGTTGAATGTTGTAATTGGCCTCCTTGGGGAGCTGTGGGAAACGTCTTGTTCGCTTGCTCGGAACAGCGGGAGCTTGGACTTGGTTCGATTTCCGGGTAACCGGTTCGTCTTGGAATCCCTCCACCCGAAGAATTCCTAGGGGATCCTAGGGGGCAAAGGCTTCTTGAGGACTCTATTTGAGTTGGGAAGATATTGTGCCAATACAATCGTTCAGTAATATAATTCAAAACTATAAAATTTTAAAATTCCTGGGATATACTCGTAGTGGTTGTCTCTGCATTCTCGTAACACCTCTACCGTGTTAGATCACTTTTAATGGCGCAACTTCCACGGAAGTGCACCCAAACATACTCGTAAATGGCTTATTAAAAGAAAGTTAAAAATCAACTGCAAGATATTAAATTTAATACACCTCGCCAGCCCCTCAAGACTCGCAGGGCACTCAGATAGTACCTGTAATTTTCTCAGGTAGCCGATTCTAACGACACAACCAAAATATTTGATGCGATGTTTACCCACTGGAATCGTGTGTATTTGAAGCGTAAATGTCCCGGGCGACAATTGGTGCAACCCCTTTGGATTTCTGGTGGCCCTCATTATTTCCACTGGCCCACATGTACGGGACACCTTCCCCTTTCCCTTCCCCTTCCACTTCCCCTCCACCTCCTGTTCCTCCTCCGGCTCCTTCGCTGGTAGGTTGCCCCTCCTTACCATCAGAGCATTAAAACGCTCATTAGGCCACGAAGAATGTACGAGTATAAAAATAAGAAACACTTGGGCCGGGACTTCACGTCTTTCGCGTGCACTTTTCCCAGCCAAGGAGCATTTTTGTGGAATCCATGTCATGCTCCGCTGAGCTTCGAGAGGTGTTTTGCATAAACTGCTGGTCTGGCCTGCTCCTTGTGGTTTCCCATCCCAAATGGCGTTTTCATGGCTCCCCCTCACCCAAGAAAATATTCCTAACTTTGCATAAAATATGATTTATTGCGAGACAAAAAAATGGTTCTTAGAGCTATCAAAAAAATTGTTTGAAAAAAAAGTTTAAAAGTACTTAAAAAGTAGATCGGCCTGGAGGATCAGCTGTGGTCCGCCAGGGAGAAGCTGAGCCTCCGTTTGGTGGCCTCCCGGGCCTGCGACTGCAGCCACATGGCATCCAGTTGGCAGGCCTCCTCCAGTTCCTCGCCGCCCAGTCCCGGCTTCGTTTCCTGCTCCTCCTCCAGGTCGCAGTCGCTCGTAGAGTTGTGTCCGCTGTCCGGGCTGATGTGGCGCCCTCCGGAGCCGGACCTGGCGGCCGCCAAGAGCTTCTGCGCCGACTGCCGCACGCTCGACGAGATCTTGTTAGCGATCTTCCGCTTGCGCCGCACCACCCTCTGCCGCCTCAGCTGCAACGAGAGCCTCTTGCCCTTGCTCTGGTTCTGGTTCTGGGTGAGCGATTGGTTGTGGATCTGGGCGAGCGGGGAGCACACCTCGCGCTCCTCAAAGGCGGAACCGGAGGACTCCTTCCAGTACTCGCGCAGGTCGCTTGCCGGATCGAAGGCGGGCTGGTAGGTGGGCGTGCTCGACTGGCCGGCGCTGGTGCCTCCGGCCTGCAGGTGCTCCTTCTCGCGCTGCCCCCGTTCCTGCTCCCTCTGGCGCTGCCTGTGTCGCTGGCGGAGGTGCTGCCTGGGCTGCTGGCGGGGATTGCCGGGGGCCTTGCGATTGCTCTCCAGGATGGCGTCGATCATCAGCTCGAGGGTCACGTCTCCCATTTGGTTGGAGCTCATGGTCTGGTTGGATTTGGCGGGGGCAGGAGCGGGAATGGGAACGGAGACGGGAGCGACGGAAAGTGGCGGCAACAGCGACTTCTGCTCCTGCTCGTGACCCAGCTCCTGGTTGTGGCTCCCGTTCTGGTTCTGGTTGTGATTGTGGTTGTGGTCCAGGTAGCGCGGCTTCTCGAAGTAGCTGTCCGGGATGCCCACGCCGCGCAGGGCGATCAGTGGGCCCGGGATGACGGCGGCGCTGGGCGAGTACTCCGCCTCGAAGGTGGGCAGCGTGCAGGCGTACTTGGCGGTGGCCCTCGCTCCGGACCCGGTGCTCGGAAGCACTCCCGCTTGGGGCGTGGCCAGGATGTTGCTGAGGTCCTTGAGGAGCGGGGTGCGCGGCAGCAGGGTGCTCGTCGGCAGCGGCGTGGAAGTCAGCTGGTTCTCCTTGTCCAGGGCGGGATTGAGGGAGCGGCGCCTGAGCTTGCCCATCCGCAGGGCGTGGAACTCGCTGTAGCTGGCGCGGCTCCGGGGCTCCGCATGGCTCGGAAGGAGGAGCTCGTCGCGGGCCAAGTACGAGGGCCTCGGCTGGTTGACGGCCCACTTGAGCATCTTGTATAGTATGTGCGGGATCCTGTTTGGCCGGCTGCCTAGGGCTTTGTGGTGGTGTTGTGGGTGCTTCTGCAAGGAGACGAGAGGAGAGAAGGGTCAGTGGGGTCGTGTCTGGTTCGGCGGTCGCATTCCTGGCTTTTTGGCTTTCGGCGAACACGAAAAGCTGCAAAGACAGCAAAGGCAGCAAAGTGGTTGAGCGAGTTTTCGGCGATTTTGGCGCGCTTTTTCCGCGATACACAAAGGTACGTATATTGTACGGTCGCCGAATGCTTAAATATATTTATGAGGCTGTGATCAGCGAAGCAGCAAAAATGAAATCAAAGGCCCAGCCAACCACTCGCTTACGAGCAATTAACTGGACCATGGGCAGTCTTGAAGGTATTTGTGTAATTGACTCTGAGCTCGATAGGATCAATTATGAATTTTTTTTGGGGAGTTTAAAGAAAGCTCCGGGATTGCATTTTGTTCAATTGTTTTCACTCAAATTTACCTTTTCACTTGGTTTTTCGTTGAAGCACTGATTTCGTTTCTCACACAAAACAAAAAAATATAGCAATTGCTTGTATCCAGGATTGCTTTCGCGTTTGTCTGAAGGATTTTCGGGACTTCGGGAGACGCTCGGAGATCCGTGACCACTCTCCACGAGTTTCAATCGCTGAATGATTCTCTCTTCAACCCGCCGGCTTTAGGTGACCGTGGTGAGAACGAGGAGAGCGGCGCAGGGACAGGGACAAGGCAGGGAGCAGAGAGAGCCAGGGAGAACGTGTTGCGCCTGCGCAGAACAAAAGGAGCAGCACTCACCACCGACGCAGTTGAACGTTGAAAGTCGAAGGGCCCGCTCACGGCGTTCAATCAAACTCATTGAAGGTGGGTGGCAGATGGAAAGGATAATGCTTTTTGTTGCGTCGCTGACAATACGAGTATATTGTGTTAAGGGACAGATAGGACCAGCAGAAAGTAAAATAGGTATGTTACTACATAATATTTGTGGGCCAGAATCTATGATTGAACTGCTTGCATAAGCTACACATACTAGAGATATACTAGCAATAATTGTATCACTAATTCAGTTTAAAGTTATTTTTCTGCCATATTTAGAGGTATTTTTTAGTGTTTGTATAATAATGGGGAAGATTTATATTTATACCTTAGGCATATATTTATACCTTAGAATTGGCTTTTAGTTCTAGATTTCTTGAAAAGCACATAATAATTTGTTAAATTTAACAAAGGACTTTCAAGATATCCTATTTTGTAAAGCATTGTTGCTTTTTATGTATAATTCTAAAACAATACATTTAGTTTTCTCAAAGAGAATATTTCAAACATCAACCTAATCTATGATGCATCTATAATACTTTGTGGCAGAGGATGTGAATCCTACACCGCAGTAAAAACTAGGCAGTAAATCTTGAGCCAAATTGCCCTACAAATTCAAACATAATTTCTTACCAATTTAGTGGGTCGCGCAGGCCAGCCAGCCTTTGATCTACATTCTCGTATCTTTATGATCAGTTTGATAGGCACTCTGGCCGAGTTTCGATCGATTTACGATCCGGCAACAGCTGTGCGAATCTTTGATGGTCGTGAGATTTTGATGGCCACCGCTTGGCTGGCCAAGAGCGAGCGAGACCGCGGTGGCCAGAGGGAGAGGCAGCATAGCTGGTCGGACAGCTGTTCCCATCGCTCCTTACGCCACAAAACATAATTTTCAATTACCTTTCTCGCAGCGTGTGGCTCCTTTCACCTTGGTTTCCTCTCCACGTACGAGTACCGTGCCTCTGCGACCGGACCAAGGGTGTCCTGGCACCCGATGAATTGGGAAAATGGGAAATTCAGAAGGTTCCAGAGGCACTATAGGAAGGTTAAAGAGAGATCGCAATGCTAAAGATGGAAATTAACCAAAGCAAGCGATTTCTTTTAAGAAGGTATAACAGATATACTCGGACAACAAACAAGGATATCTTACTATTATTTTATTAAGTTTTATCAATGTATTTAAATGTATATTTACAACAAATTTAAGTTGATGCTAAGAACACATTTAGGGTATCACAACTGTCTGTACATTCTGGATCTATTCCTTCCTCACATTTTTTACTCGTCCTTCGTCCTTCGATTTTCGCCAAGAAAAGGACAACACAAACACTGCGGCCAGGATCCCGGGCATTGTACAATTTTGGCCCATTGTTTATGGGACAAGCAGCGAGGAGCGCCGCCGCTGCCTGGAGAAAAATGTTGTGGAAAATTGTGCAATTGTTTCGCAATTTATTGGTTAAAGGCCGTCTGTCTGCCTGTCTGCCTGCCTGGCAGCTTCCACTTCCTCTTTCACTGCCACTTCCTTATCCTGTTGGTCCTGCTTTCTTCTGCCTTTCTCCTCGATTGCAAATTTACGATATTTTCGCAGCCGTCGAGGATCAAATCGTCGTTGCCTTGGGACGCATCTGGCAAATCTTTATTATTTGTTTGGCCATTGCCTGCCTAATTTATTTGGCACTTTTGTGCAAAAAGAAACACGGCACAAAATGGCAATTGGAGCAGTTTCAGATTTATGAATCGGAAGTTAATGGCAGCAGGTCCTCCATTGAGACATTGCAATCTAATTTACGGCACTTGTCGTTGCAATTGAAGATGTCCTTTGGGGTTCTCAAGAGAGATGTGTTCATTAGACCACCCCCAGGGGACTTCCCAGGATCTTCGTGGCAGGTCCCGTGGGAATACCCGAAGGATCCGAGTGAGTCACTTTTTGGATAATGTCAAAGGTGCAGCTGATAAGTGCAAATTATTTGAATGAAATTGAATGTTTCCGGGTGTAATTCGAAAGCAAACATTGGCGCTTAGGATCGAGCAAATTGAGCGCATTCCTTGATTAATTTTTCGGGCCCGTTCTCACAGTTTTCCAATTCAAATAAATCTCCAGCCTTCGATGCGCTAAATTGACACTCGAGAGGCTTTCCCAGACCCAACTCGCACTAGGCCCTAATTTGTTTTTCCATTCACGAAGGAGGAGAGATAATAAAATAAAATGGAAATTACGGCGGACGGGGCGATCAGCTGCCCAGGGCGGCAGGCTGAAGTGACCAACAATAAATCTCGGGAAAAAACGAAGAAAATTGAAATAAATCAATAATATTGGGCCGGGAGTTGGAGTTGGAGTGCCCCGAAGGAACAGCTGCTTCGGATCGAGATCCTTTCGGGCATCTTCGCAATAATCCGTGCCAGTCCTTTTCCAGAATCGAAGCCAATTTCACGCATTGGTCATTGGAGTGAGATCCGTTCGGGCAGAGGGTGACAAGGAAGATAAATTAGGGCAGGGGCTCTGGTTGTGCTTCCGACTCTGGTGCCGGGCTCCGGGCTCCTCTCCTTTATTTCCCGGTTCCTCCTCGCCGCTCGCCGCTCGCTGCTCGCTCCGTGCTCCTCCCTCCTTCTGGCACTCCGCTAATAAATTGCCCAACAATTGTGCAATTTTTCAAAGACCTAGCCGGGGGAAGGAGAATTGCAGGGCGACCTTGACGGAAGGACTTCACGCTCGGATTTGCTACCGTTTTCCAATCCGCCTTCTCTGTACTTTTCTTTCAACTTTGTTTTTGGTTGTTTTTCCTACACGGCGCAAAATTTCCAGCGCACTTTGTCTCCTTTTTGTAGGCTCAATTTTCCCAGTTATTGCCTTGAAGCACTTCCAACCACAAGCTCTACTTAATTCAAATCGTGTGTATAGGTATCCCTGTAGCTAGAGGTTTAAGAGAGTCTTTAAGTCAAAAGTCTTAAGGAACCTTGATATTTTGTAGATTGTACTAGTAGATTTCTAGACTTTATTAAAACAAACACCAGTATTTGGCAATATCGTTTACGCATATGTTCCAATTAATTAAACAGATTTCTTACATTGAAGTTCCCACTAATTTTCTGCCATTTTCCTCAGTATGCCCGATGGATAGCCGCCGATTATTTCCCGCCCCATCCTTTGAGTCGATATCCTTCGGCTGCGAAGAAACGTGCGGCAGCAAGGACATCTAGATAAAGTGAAAAGTAGGTAGGGGAAGAGGACACCGCGGGATCGGCGAAAGGTAATCTCGGATCGCAGGCCGCACTGATAGCGCCAGCACCCGGACTCCTGTCCTGTCTCCGCAGGACCCACGTATCCCTCGGCCGGACAGCTGTGCAGGGATTAGCACGGCTCGCCGTCCCGCTTTCTCCAAGGACCTCTCCCTCGCCTTTCGGGGCGCGCAAAATTATTAAAACCTGGCCCTGAATTATGGGCCATAATTTAGAATTTCGAGGAGCAAGACGGCAGACGGAGCTGCTTGCGCTCGGCAAGGATTTGGATTTGTGTTTGTATTTGCTCAGGGTTTCCCTCTGGCCCCGTCTCCCAGGAGTTTACCTTATCGACGAATCCAAGGCTGGCGGGCAGGGAGCGGGCGACCCAGATGCATGCACCGAGGCCGAGTGGCAGGATTCGGCGATTTGATTGATTTGTGAAAAGCTGGCAGACATCTCAAGGACCTGAGGCGCACACCCATCCAGGAGCGGCGGACTATTTGCCCAGGATGCAGCTAGGCCCGGGATCAATAGGTGAGCTACCGAACACGGCGAATAATTGCGTTCCGAGAGGGTTGTCGATCGGTTGCATCAGCTGGGAACACAAACGAATTTGGTCGGTTGTTTTAATAGAAAAAAATCCCAAGACTCCAGGCCGAGATCTGGAAAGGCCCGGAAATCAATTTAGTGTTCCCTGATATTGCTGTGGGTCGTATCCAAGGGATTGGGGTGACTTAAAATTTAATTACAAGATGTGTTTTCTAAAGAAGCCACCTAGTGATATACTTTACATTTACTTAGTTAATGTTTTGGTTTAGAATTTGATGAGGTAGATGAGGTTTGAATTACACGATGTTTTTGTTAAAGAAAGCCACTGCTTTATAGTTTACAAAACACTTTTAAAGTAGCGCCAATACCGCTGTAAATGAGTAAATTAGTAAAACATGGGATTCCAGCAAGGCTATGAAAATATGTTTGCAATTATAAATCAGATCAAACCCTTGCAATCGTCCCTCTTAATTATGCCTCTGAATCGATCAATTTACAAACGTGTTACGTGCAAGTCCCTCGAGGGCCATTAGAATAATATATGCCAATCGTAAACGGGCATTTGTCAAACAGACTCGCAACATTATCCGGATAGATGGAAATCCGAATTTGACAAATGCCAAGTGAACGGCCGGGCGATGGAATTCAATTTCAATATTGAGCCGCCGGCCCGGAGGGCGGTTTTCCCAGCTCTGCGATTCAGGAATTCTCGCAGGCATTCCTCTGCACTCGCTCGCCTTCAATATTGAAAGGTGGTGGTGGTGGTGGTGGTTCAACCGCGAGAGCTGCGAGAATTCTCTGCCTCGGAGAATTCTCTGCCCCGGGGTTCTCAAGCGAGCGAGGTGAGCCCGCCGCTCGGCTTGCACTTGGAGAATCAGTCACTTTGCGTCTGTGAAACCGACAGGACGTCTGCGGAAAACTTCTTCCTTCCAACGCGTCCACCCAAAGACCGTCCGAAAATTTTCAAAAAAAAAACCCCATCTCGAGTGCTCTTCGGTGACCCCACAAAATTGCCCAAATCATTTTTTTGACTGTGCCACAAACTAAACCAACTCCACACACCTTTGGATATACCTGAGAAATATATAGTACCATCAAACGCGAAATACAAATTTAAAGGTAAATTTGAGTGAAGTGCCTGGATATGAAATACTGGAATATTGCATGTGCATATTTATTTTTCGTCCGGCTAAATGTGCATTAAAAATGCATTAAAGCCACGTCGAAGTGTCGGGGAACGGGCTTTAATTTGAATTAAAAACACCCCATAAAATCGCCTCAAATTGCATAAATTGTGCGCGTGCGATTTGGGTTTTGGGTTATGGGTTATATGGGTTATGGGCTTTCGAATGAAGTTTCGAGTGCTCTTCAGACCAAAACGAGAGCGGCGGCTGCAAAATGCGCAAAATGCTAGCACGCATCCCAAAAAAAAAATTAAATTCAAGAATACTCTGCCCTCCGCCTCCTCCTGGCGATCCCACTCCTCGGTTCAAGTGGTCGGAGATCGACACGGCTGGAGGATGGGAATGTACGAGTATAGTAGATGAGGATGAGGCTTTAGAGCAGGGGGATCTAGAGCAGGAACAGGGGCAGGAGCAGGAGCAGGAGGAGGAGTAGAGTGTGGCAGCACCACCCTTTGCCTGCGGCCCACACAGAGAGAAATTTGTAAATTCCCAAGCAGGTTGCCCAATGAGGGGGAAATGTTGTAAAGACATTTTTATGAGCTTATAGTTACAGATCTTTCACGTAGAATGTTTGCCATATTTTCTAGGGGTTTTCTTTTTAAATACTTGCCAATTAAATGGCTGCAATTTTGAATGCTCTAATAAACCAATTACCGAGCATTTGGAGATAGTACCTTAATTTCAATTTTCTTTAAAATATATACGATATATTTGGTATACTTGGTTTCAATCTGTTTTTTGTTAAAGAAAACTTCCCAAAATGTAATTATTTAGAATATTAATTACAAGTTTTTTTAGCACTTGGAATAAATATGATATATTCTCATGGGGTTAGCTAATTTTTAAGGGATAAAACATCGATTTTTAGGCAGTTATCAAAAGCTTCCTGATAGGTAAATTTCTGGTTACCTAGAAGCTGAGGATGTTCTGTCAAAATCACATAAAAACCGGATTGTTTTCTGTTTCCCGCTTTTCGCACCCGCGGAGAGGATGAACTTTTTTCTCAGTGCTGCTGCACCACCCGAGCACACGAGTCCGAGCCTTCGAGCTGCGGAGTTCGGAGTTCAGTTCGGAAATCCGCAGCTGGAGGGCAGTAAGAAAAATGCGAAAACTCGAAGGAGGAGGCCCAGAAGTTTGCGAAGCTTTAGCGCGCTTTTGCCTTTGTTCGCCTGGGTCCTTTGTGCCTGCTCAATTGTTCGCAAGGATATGCCAAGGAACCAGACCCAGAACCAGAACCCGAATCGGGAACAGAAATAGCAACAGCAACAGCAACAGCCACGCATTGCGAAAATCTACAGCCTTGAATCCTTGCCGAAATCCCAAAGAAGCGAAACCCTCGGGCCAAACTCGTTCTGCTCGTTTTCTGTTGTTCCAGATCCTCTTCCCCCTGCCTGTTGCTTATTTGCGCATAGAAAAGCTAAATAGCCGGATCTTTTGCTACTTTCAGATATATCTGCGCATCTGGATACCCACCAGGCAGCTGGCAAGATGCTCAAGTGGGCTGTCAACCAGCCGCGCAACTCGTACTTGGCCCAGGACCTGGCCCTGGGAATGGAAACTGGCTCGGCGGCTGGAGCCGCACCAGGAGCGGTTACGGTAGCAGCAGGGACAGGATCAGGAGCAACCAGCTACAGCGAGTTCCATGTCCTGCGAATGGGCAAGCTTAAGCGCAAGTCCTTGCTTGTGGCGCCGTCCTCTTTGGGCAAGGAGAACCAGTTGACCTCCACGCCGCTGCCGACGAGCACCCTGCTGCCGCGCACCCCGCTCCTCAAGGACCTCAGCAACATCTTGGCCACGCCCCAAGCGGGAGTGCTTCCTAGCGCCGGGTCCGGAGCGAGGACCACCGCCAAGTACGCCTGCACGCTGCCCACCTTCGAGGCGGAGTACTCGCCCAGCGCCGCCGTCATCCCGGGCCCACTGATCGCCCTGCGCGGCGTGGGCATCCCGGACAGCTACTTCGAGAAGCCGCGCTACCTGGACCACAACCACAATCACAACCAGAACCAGAACGGGAGCCACAACCAGGAGCTGGGTCACGAGCAGGAGCAGAAGTCGCTGTTGCCGCCACCTTCCGTCGCTCCCGTCTCCGTCTCCGTTCCCATTCCCGCTCCTGCTCCCGCCAAATCCAACCAGACCATGAGCTCCAACCAAATGGGAGACGTGACCCTCGAGCTGATGATCGACGCCATCCTGGAGAGCAATCGCAAGGCCCCCGGCAATCCCCGCCAGCAGCCCAGGCAGCACCTCCGCCAGCGACACAGGCAGCGCCAGAGGGAGCGGGAACGGGGGCAGCGCGAGAAGGAGCACCTGCAGGCCGGAGGCACCAGCGCCGGCCAGTCGAGCACGCCCACCTACCAGCCCGCCTTCGATCCGGCAAGCGACCTGCGCGAGTACTGGAAGGAGTCCTCCGGTTCCGCCTTTGAGGAGCGCGAGGTGTGCTCCCCGCTCGCCCAGATCCACAACCAATCGCTCACCCAGAACCAGAACCAGAGCAAGGGCAAGAGGCTCTCGCTGCAGCTGAGGCGGCAGAGGGTGGTGCGGCGCAAGCGGAAGATCGCTAACAAGATCTCGTCGAGCGTGCGGCAGTCGGCGCAGAAGCTCTTGGCGGCCGCCAGGTCCGGCTCTGGAATGCCCGCCCAGAAGCGGCGCCACATCAGCCCGGACAGCGGGCACAACTCCACCAGCGACTTTGACGAGGAGGCGGAGGCCCGGGGTCTGGCGTTGGACACCTACGGGGTCCACTTCGCTGAGGCTTCCACCAAGAGGCGGCTGAGCTTCTCCTTTTCGGATGATGTGTTTGTTGAGAAGTGAAGTGGTTGAAGTTGAAGTTACTTTTTGGTTACATTTTTTGGCTCCCCGTTTGCCAATTCGTTTTTTTTTCCGAGTGGCTCAAAGCGCAACTACTTGCCTTGATTATTTGTTTGACGCAACCTATCCTATACTGTTCTAAGATTTTTTTTTGACACAAATAAACAAATTTTTATAAAATAATTGTCTGCCTGATACACTTCATTTGCCGGATAAGGGAGGGGGCCTAGCAATTTACAATCCTTCGGATTCACCATAGAAATGAGCGAAACTCGTCGGGCACTAAGAGAAATGGAGTGAATCGCTTGGTTTACTCCTTCAAATGATAAACTCGCTACCTCAAAACTACTTAATTTTATTGTATACATATATTACAATAGCTTGCGGTAGGTATCGATTGAAAATTTATGTTTTTTATTGAAGAAATTTGGGGCACTTGACAACGGTTGTCGACTTGCAAAGCAATCCCTGCAAGAAAACAAGGATAATATTGGATAATATACATTGGAGATTGAAGCCGCGCGTGTGGGGGGCAACGCATGCTCACCGAAGATATGTGTGCCCAATCCCGGATGAAAGTTAGCACCCGGCTACTCTGCGATCAAACGAATTTGATCGGTCTGGGGATCCACCGATTGTAGATCTGTTTTGGAATGTATAGGGCGAGGGCTCTGGTCCAGGAAGGAGCAGCTGGACGGCTTTGGGATGTCCCTTATCTCCTGCTGATTGGCCGGCGGCTGGTTCTTGCCGCTCTCCCGCTGACGCTGCTTCAGCTTGTTGGCCTGGATCTGGCGCAGGCGATCGAGGAAGCCCTCCGGCGGAGCGGTGTCCACCTTCTTGGTAACGTATGCGTACTTGGCGCGCATCTTAGCGAACAGAGTCTCGCTGCGTGACATTTGCCCCGCCTTCTCCTGCTCTGGGTCCGGCTTCTCAATCCCCACCAGCTCTGGCACCGGCTCAGCCTCCGAGTCGGCCTCGGCATCGGCCTCCGACTCCGGCTCCGAATCGAACACCACCTGCTCCAGGCGTGGCGAGTCCAGTGGGACCTCGTGGTGGCGCAGTTTGCGCAGGAGCAGCATCAGTATGAACTCCTCGTGGAACTGGCGTAGGAGCACGCGAACCTCCATCAGGTGGCACTGATGGATTCTGGGTATACGCCCGATACCCATCTTACGGGATGAGAACGAGAGAGGCCTGGTGACATAGGCCCTCACGCTGATGGGCAAATAGGGGCGATGAATGAAGGCCAGATTCTCGATGACAATGATGTCCTTATCGATGTAGACATTATAAGCGGGGAGCTCGCGGCTCAGCAGGCTACGGAGCTGCATGATGAAAACATTGGGCTGTTCGTGGTTGTTGGTCTGGATTGACCCGTCCTTCGACTCGGCCATGGGCTCTGGGTTCTCATCTAATTGCAGCTTCATCTCGATGCCACTTCCTGAAATATTTATGTCATCATTCTGAGCCGGCTTCTGGCCGATGGCTTCAATAATCTTCCCCTGGTTGGAATCGTCTGGG
Source organism: Drosophila ironensis (assembly GCA_021223825.1). Classification (NCBI taxonomy): domain Eukaryota; kingdom Metazoa; phylum Arthropoda; class Insecta; order Diptera; family Drosophilidae; genus Drosophila; species Drosophila ironensis. Next base: position 484,641 of record JAJJHQ010000964.1, read on the forward strand.
AGCGCACGCTCAACCTTACAGGTGGCCTTCCCTGCGTTCTCCTTGTCATTCGGCATGTCGCTCGACTCGTTATTTGGGTTGGGCTTCTCCAACTCTGCCTCCTTCTCGGCCAGAACCTCTTTCTGGTCTCCATCCCCCTTGCCCGAGGACTCGGGCTGCCGATCCTGTGGGACCGGGGCGAGCAAGACGATATCGAGTGCGCGGCAGCGGCGCACGTCCACCAAAATCACCGAATTCTCGGCGCCTTCATCGGCTTTGGCCGGAGTACTCTGATCGTTGGCCTCTGGGCCATCGCCAGGATCGCACTGATTTTTATCGGCGTCGCCATGATCGCTATTGGCTTCGCCGGCGTCTACTGGCTTGGCTGCTACTTTGAGGCGCAGTAGCTGCCGGCAAAAGTCATATTTAATGACTTCGTAGAGTGTGCGCTCCTCGTATGTGTCTCGCGTTTGCCCCAATCCCACAGGCATACGTACCAAGGTGCCCGGAGGCAGGCAAATGTTGGCTACCTCTTCAGCGCTGAAGGGTGGCTCCGGAATCGGGAACTCGGGCGTGTGAGGATCGAAAAACAGTACCCTGTCCATGTCTGTTTGTGAAATGTATTATATTGAAATTGTATTACTTATTTTCTGGAAGTACCAAACTGTGTTGAAGATAAATTTAACACTGAATGTTCGGTTGTGTTGCCTGGGGATGTCAAATTCGCCGCTTACTTTGTTCTAAAAATTTGATCTCAAAACATTTTGTCCGGTTTTGTCCGAGTGCTTGAAACCTAGTGTGCCTTGGGAAAATGTTATTATACTAGTTATTATATATAATTTTTCGCTGTTCTGTGGCGACCAACGTTCGCCAGCGTTACCGGATTGTTTTCTATTGCATTTCCTATGGCTGCCAATCCAATCTTCCACATATTTCTTCAAGAAACCATGCAAAAAGTTATATATTCCCTATCAACCAAGTGAAAACACCCTCAACTGTCGGTTGTTCTGCATCCCTGGACTTGGTGAATCCCCACCGACCATCAAACATAAACAATGGCCTTGTTGACCCGAAACATGACCAACTATTAATTAGGGATAAGCTGCTCCGAGTTATCCTCAGGGATTACTCAGCAGTTAGCCGCGTTCCTGTCTAAATGGGACAGTCTCACGGATCCCAGGTCCGCGTTCCGCCCATGAATCCGTCAGCGTGGCCCGAACTCGACAATATCCACGACAGGTCGGGGTAACAGAGTAATTTCCGAGACAAAAAGTGGAGGAGTGCGACCCTAGTAAATATGTTGCGGCATATCCTGGGCCGTGTTCTTTGCACGGCACTTATCGCGCACCTGTGCACCACCGAACGGAACCACCAACGACCGGCAGGACCCACAGGACCAATGACCAAGGACCGGCTACAAAACGTTCGGCATTTGCATAAATTTGCATAGAATCAACCGAAAACAGTGTCTGGCTTGGGTTTCGGTGTTCAACTGTTTGGGGTTTTGTTGCATTTTGTTGCCAGGATTCGAGGTCCTTGCTAACTGTACCCGAGATCAGTGAGCAAGGTCCACCGAGCCATAACTGCACTGTTAACGTTTTAAATTGAATTTAACGATAAAATTGAACGAAATATAGAAGCGTGGCTTCTTGGTTACCATTTTCATTTGCAGTGTACCTGAGAACTGTGACTTGGCAGACCACCGACCCATAACTAAGTTATGCCAGTTATGTATATGGAAAAGCACATATAAGCATACATATATATAGTACAGCGATCTTGAGGGGGCGGTGGCATGTGGAAAATTGTAGAGCACGGCCATCTGGCAAGGATCAGGAGTCGGGAACTGCGAATGCAACTGCAGCGGCGTGGGCTGTTGCTTAAATGTCTATTAAATGCCTTTAGGTAAATGTCCCCCGCACAGGACCCTTGGCCATTGTGTCTGGTCCTGTTCGACTCCTCGTTCCCCGGATCGAATGAGAGGAGCCGGGCATTGTTGGTCGCCTGCCTCCGGTGGCTGGTTCCTCTGCTCAATTGAGAAGCGGCCAGCTGGCAGGATCTCGGGCTCCTTGACGAAGGATGTGTGTGTGTGTGTGTG
>JAJJHQ010000964.1:486842-499797 GCA_021223825.1 Drosophila ironensis
TGCCGGGGCGGGATCCGGCCCACGAGACACAGTCAAACAGAAGAAACCCAGAGCACAAAGGACTCGCCATCGAGGAGTGCAGAAGGTAGGGAAGGGGAGGGGAGGGGAGGGGAACAAGGAGCCCGAAGGAAAGAAAACAAAATCGCATCGGCGCATGCGTCGGCGTTTCAAGAGCCAAAGGAGCAAAACACAAAATGCAGAGCACGAGGTTCGGAACACAAGAGCCCTCGGGACATCTGTCGGCGCTCTCGTTCCGCAAAAACACCAACGCAATTACACCGGGCGAAAAAATCGAAGAAAAAATGAAATCAGCAAATTGTTTACTGGGCTAATTTTCATTGGAAGAACTTGCAAACAAATGCCTAGTTTGGTTCCTAGAAGTTGTATTTATTTTCTTTTAATTAAATCTAATCTTTCAACAAACAACAATCGAGTTGTAATTCCTCTTGTCTTTAGCAATACTTTACTTTACCAGTAGTAACAATTTAAAATATATGGTTTCGAATGTTGATAGTATTTATTTGTAATCCGATATTTATTCTTTGTTTATTAAAATCTCTTGATTTTTCCAGGTGCAGTCTTGGTCCTGCGAGGTTTCTTGGTAAATCGAACAGCCAAGGAGCCAAGGATAAATGGAAGCACGAGCTCGGAGCTGAAGGAGCTGCAGGAGCTGGAGGAGCCAAAGGAGTTGGAGGAGTTGCTCAAGTGCCGCCACATGTTGCCTTTGTAAATTGGACAACAATTGACGCGCTAACAGGGTTAAGTGCCGGAAATGGCCCAAGCCAAAAGGCAGAAGCTGCTAAATTTTCGCGATCCGTTCGGCAATTTGTAACCTTTTGGCGAACAAACAAAATATAAAGGGAAATTACCTCGAAGACTACACAGAGAGTCAAATTTATGAAGGAAATTGTCTGATATTTTCGTAATATCTCAAAATTAAGCAGAGACCAAACCCAGCAAAGTTGCAGTACGCGGCCTGAGTAAGACTATTAATTGCCCCGATGCTTGCTTATGATTTTCTTGCCATTTCCCCGAGGCCTTGAATGGGATTTTCCGATTTGCAGAGCCTTTCCATTGTCCGCTTTGTTAATCGAATAAAATGAACTCTAATGGAGAAGAGAATAGAGCCCAAAACTGATAACGATCATTAGCGACAAAGTTCAAGGAGCCGAGCAACTCAATCAACGTCAAGGGGAATGGAATGACGCGTTCCCAGGAAGCGGAGAATGAATCGCAACTGTCAATAAATGGAGCAGCGGCGGGGAGAGCGACGAGTCCTGCGAAGGACAAGGCTCTAATCCCGAGTGACGTGAGCAATAAGTAATAAGTGGCAGTGGCCCAAAACCAGATCACCAGATCACCAGATCCTTGGCGACGCAAGCGCACACGCGGATCAGGGGAGGATATCGGAGGGAATGCACCATTTTCCACTATTTGTATTTGTCAAGGCTCTGATTTCACGGCAGCCAGGAAATCCCGATCCTCGACGATTAATCAAAGTGACGTGCACTCTGCGTCCCATTCTCGCTCGGTTTTCGGTTCTTTTTGGGACATCTTGAGTTCGGATTTGCGCGCCAAACGCTGCTCTCCTCCTCCTCGATGGCTGCTTGCTTTTCTCCTGTGGTTTTGGTTTCCGAGTACCCCCCGGCAGTATCCAAAATTTAAATTTAATTCCATTGTTTTAGGCATACGAAAGGGTGAGGAGGAGAAGGGCTAGGGGTCAGGAGTCGGGCCAGACCGCAGGATCAAACAATCCAATCGATTTGCATAAAGGGTTGCTCTCCCCGGTCGTGCATCAAGATGCTGAAGCTGATGCTGAAGCTGATGCCGATCCTGGGGCAGATACCAGCAGCGATTGCCCCGATGTAAAAGGTGAATAATGTAAATGATGTTTGCCCGACAAACAAATGCAAACTAATAGATACATTTATCGCCGGCCATCGCCGGGGGTAATTAAAAGTCTTTACGGTCAGCCCCGTGAAAGGATCAAGATGCTGTCGCCTCGCTCCTTTCGGGCTTGTGCGATCAGGAGTGAAAGAGTAACAGCTTGAAGGACCTTGGGTAAGCGCACTTAAGCCAATTTGATGTGAACTTTTGTGGCTTTGTTTATCTTGCGGCCTGGATTTGCGCCGCGAGCCCTTATTTTCAATGCGGTTTGAATTAAATTGTGCATTCCAAATGCCTGGCAATCGGTGGCCACGGTCCAAGCGGCACAAGTTTGCCCAGCGGATTCGCGTCCCTTGGCGGGATTGGATGGCAGCGCCGTCCCGAAGCTCGCTGGCATTATCCTCGTAAAAATTCAAAGGCAATTAAAGAAGCGAAACGTTTTTGTGAGGGAAAATAAAACCAAGGGTAATGATAACTCCGGTGTTTGGGTACACGCAGTGTTTGCCCACAAAGATGGATCGTAAAAAGTGTAAAAACTTTCCAAATAGACTCGCGTTTAATGAATTGTTTGTCCCCTAAAATCGGATCGTAAAACCCAACGAAAATGAGAAATAAAAGTGCACTAAAAACAGTGCCGATCAATTGTTTGGCAGCGCGATTCGCTCGTTTTACGATCGGAATGGAAATGATGACTGGGGCGGGGAGGAGAGGAGGCGACTTTATCAAATTGCCATTAAAATCGGATGCCGTCGGGGCGTGTGGCAGTGGACGGAGGAAATTGTGATTAGCCCGCGATCGGATGTGCTCATGTTTATGGGCTGTGTATACAAATATCGGCCGGCATCCCGACGTAGAGTCATAAAATTGCACCTTGGCGGGCAGCTGATGATGCGGGTCCATCCCCTTTCCCTTGCTTTCCGCACTCGGATACCCCTGCCCTGCGATCCACTTCGATTTCCCATGTCATTGTCATTGTTCACTCGCCAGGGACATGTGCGAAATGTCCTGTAATGTGTTCGGCACTTTGGAAATTAGCGTATTCAGTGGCGAAATTAGCAGAGCTTCCAGGACCTTGTTGATTATGCTGGCTGGCGGCTGCCGGTTGCCGGTTGCCGGTTGCTGGATGCAAATGAAAGCAGCCACCGAATGTCCTGCATTATCCTGCCTCAACCTGCTGGCTCTAAGTTATGGGGGCTCCATCGACTCGGGCACTGCACAAAAAGTCCTGAAATAAGCTGCTAATTCATTCATCTTAAAGCCATTTAAAAGCCAAGTGATTAGCATTCCACATACGAGTAGATAAACAAATATAGATTGCAGGATATCATTTAGTTTACTTTATTTAAAGCCTTTTGCATGTTTAAGTCTTGCTCTAGAGTCAAATTTTACAAAACGAATGCCTAAGAGGTTTAAAAACCAATTTGAAACCCCTGTTTTCTGCGGTGTAGTTTTGGTCTTTCATCCAATGCCTTGGAGAGTGCATTTTGGGCTCTGTTATCCTGCCTGCCTGCTCCTGCGGCACCTGCTTCATTAGCCGCCTGCGATCGATCCAATGCTCCTGGCCCGATAAGGAATCAATAGAGGGAGACGGCTGTGAAGGACTAGAAAGGGACAAAGAGACGGGCACGAGGCCTACAGGTGCAATTGGCAGGCTCCAATTTTAGTTTCGATTCTAGTTCGATTCCGTTTGCATATTGATGAGCTCTAATTGATGTCGTCCTCTTCAGCTGCGCCTGCGCGCCAGGACAACCAAGGAAAACCGTGTGTAACTTGGGCATCTTCAAGTGGAAAGTGGACGGTTGAAAGGATTGCGGCCACATGCCAGGCACATCGAATGGCAAACGGTTATTGGGAAAGGTGAGTGCAGCTAATGCATCGACCGTTAACAGGTAGCCTAAGCGGCCATTAGGTAACCAAAGGAAAGCAATAATATTTGAAAGTAGTATGCCCATTGTACTCTAGTTTATATGCCCGGTTCTTAAAAAGACCAAGGGTACATTTAATTCGTACGAAGGAAGCTCTTCCGAATATATACATATAGTGTATATATTCTATATCAACAGCCGAGTCAATCAAGCCATGTCTGTTTGTCCATCCGTCCGTTTAAACGCCTAGATTTTGGACACTATAATATATAGAGAATAACTAATTGCATATTCAAAATTGTGTGTTACCAGTCCAGTTTAACTTTGTTTTAAAAATCGGCTATCGCCTGTTGAATGATATTATAACGATCTAAAAATCCGGTGCAAACTGAGAACCGGGTATTTATAGTCGAGACACTTGACTATAATCGTTCTTACTAGTTTGTAAATATTTCAGTGAAGCTCTTGTTTCAAGAACGTATTGAGATCTTTCACAAATGTTTATAAGGGAGTATTCAATCCATTACCCTTTAAAGAGTTTTCTATAATCATTTTGCCTTAAAAAACATAAAATCAAATAAAGCCACCTAAAAGTAAACTAATATTTTAAAAAAACAAGAACAATATATAGTAGTGACTATTTAAAAAATAACTTCTTGGGCGTAAATCCCACGAGGAACCTCTGAAACAAGAAATTTCAGAGTAAACACTTTCGTTGGGCTGCGTAAAGGTTACCTTTGAACTGTAAGTAATGCATTATTTAGTGATTATCCTTAACGAAGCCGCCGAAGGTGCCAAGTAGGAATGTGTGCTTGGCCACCTATTCGGCGCGGTTCCCACTCGGACTCCTAACGAGGTTCCATCAGCTTGGCCATTTGTTATCCTCGGAAAAGGACCCGCGCACTCGCAGTTGCACTCGCACTCCCATTCGGGACCTGGCTCTAGTTTTCGAGTTCTGGTTCTCTGTCTTGGGCTCGGGCTCGGGATCGGTCTCGGGCATACCTGACCGGCCTGTTAATCCTGGCGCAGGATTCCTTAGCAGTCCTGTGTCGAATGCGAACCAGTTTTCCGCTTCGCTGCAACTGACGCATAAATTGTGCCACTTTCCCGTCCCATTTGCTCCTCAACGAAACAGGACGAAACAGGACTCTTGCGCTCTACACGGAAATCCAAGACATAGCTAAAAGTTTGTTTCAATTTTTAATTTATGAGATTTGTTCTTAAATTTTATTGAAACAGATATACCTTTTTCAATATACAATGTTTCATTTCTCCGACTGAATTCAAATTGAAAACCAATTCTTAGCGGAATTTTATTGTGCTGTATTTGCCACTCTCTTCTTGACCACATTTTCTCTGTGTGCATTGTTTTCCAGTTGGTTTTTCCTTCGGCCAACATTTGCTTTTTCCAAGGAGTGCGCCGATCTCCGCTCCCCTATTCAAATTATTTGAACTGCCAATGTGGCACGGTGATTTTTCATTTTCCCGGCTCCGGAATTGGAAAAGGAAAAGCAAGCGGAAAAGGGTAGCAGCCCGCAGACATTGATCAGTTTTACAGCTTGAGTAATCCAGCCACCTGTCTCTGCCCCAAGGAAACGAAATTAACGTATAAAGGAATTGGGAAACTCTCGATTTTTCCCCGCCAGCGGCAGGTGGCATCTGGAGTTGGGATCCCCAACTCCTGCGTGACATTTACATATTACTGCGGCTCGTGGCTCCTGGAAAGCAACCTGTTCAGAGTCCAGGACCCTCCGCTGGCCAAGACTAAGTGGAAATGGCGATGGAAATGGAGATGGAGATCCTCCTCTTTTGGGCATATCTGGCTGCATGTCGTCATCTCATCGACCCTCGTCAAATGCGTCGATTTTTATGTTTCCTTTCCAATTTTTCACGCTGCATTTTCCGCCGCTGCTGCTGCTGTTTTTCCTGCTGACCAGCGGGCAACTGCTTGCCTCCGGCAAGGGTTGAAGGGTTGCAAGCGAGTGACCGGGATGACCGAGATGTTTTCCTTTTGGGCGGGCATTTTCCCAAGGTGTTTTCCTAGCGGCACGCGCTTTTTTTTTGGTCAGTTGGTCAGTACGGCGATTGTATTCCCTGCCGAGGTGCACCCTTTGACAAGCGTGTTGTTGTGACATCCGGAAAATGGAAAATGGGAAACGGACAATGGGAAATGGTCAGAATGGGCAGCAGCTTTATGGAAATGCGATTCGGATGAGCGATTGAAGCATCAATCATGGGACAAACCGCGATATGACAGCCGCGAAAGCCACGGCTGGTCAACTTGTTGATCGCTTCGCTGCCAAAGAATGGAAATTTGTTGTCCTTGACAATTCAATAAAGGGACATGTCACACGTTCTTGTATCTCATAGTGTTGGCTTTCATTTGATTTGCATTGTATTTTGATTGCGAAACGATTTGAGAGCGACTTGCTGGCTTGTATATCTTTTGAGTCGTAAGATTGATTTAGATAATTGCAAAACTTCAAGCTACGTGATTTAATTGGGGTAACAATTGAAAATTATCTGTAACAAATGGGAGATAATTCTAAATTCCTATAACATAGTGCAAATTTGTAACCATAGGTAAATCCTTTCATACCATACGCCTTTACAATGAGCATACAACTGTATTTTCATCCACATATGTGACAATATCTCCGAGATGGTAATAGCTAGAGATATAATTTGTTTTGTTGAACGTGCGTTTAGCAAATATGCAGAATATATCATTTATTAATTATAGTCACGCCCCTTTCCGCCTTTGCAATTTTCAGAAACACTGTGTATACTACTGCAAGTTGGTCTATATCTTTGCAATGGTTGGGTCATTTTGCTAATAGCTATAAATTGTTTTATCTAGCCATATGTCAAGTTTTACAAAGATCGGAAAGTAAACAATGAGGATACGGCAACAAAAAATGTTCACCGTCCCTTCGCAGTGTCAATGCTCTGCGTAAATTTAAACCGAAAAACTAATTGATAACGAAAATAGGTACATGGTATTTCGTTGTCGAGAAATTTCTACTACAGCGTAAGTCCTTGTTAAAAGGGATCTTATGCTTCTTATTTGCAAGCATAATTTGCTGTATAAATCTTTTCGAATTCAGCATTTCCCAAGTCTGCAAACATTTGAATCTACTTGTAGTTCGTTCCACCATGAAATGGAAACTAAAAGTTTACTAGAATTAAATGTGCATTAGGTCTAAGTATTCTTCAAAGGCGAGCTCGCACGGTGAGCGATCTGGTGGATGGCTTTTAATGAATCTGCTGGAAGAGGATGTCCCCGAAGGATGGCAGCCGGTTGAAGGGAAATTAATTTGTTGAGCTACCGCCCGTCCCAGTTGCGGAGGCCCCAGTGACATTCATTCGCTCTTTGGCTCGACAAAAAAAAAATATCAATCCAGTTTCGGGCTCTTTTCCCAGCGAAGAGATCTGTCAAAGGAGGTTGACAACTCGCCGTCGGATTCGGATTCGGATTTGGCCTTGGATTCGGATTCGTATTCGGGGGTTGGACCGAGATTGAGATTGAGTCCGAGGTCCGTGTGTCCTGTTCCCGGATCGCCCAGTTTTTTCACTCCTTCCCATTCTCGGGCAATGCCTTGCCTTCCCATTTCGCTCCTCCCGAAGGAGTCGCGTTCATTTGCATTTAACCCTTTTCCTTGACGGAAGCCGCGGGGTTTCCACTCGCTCGTCACCAGCCGAAAGTCCCGCTCCCCTTGGACTTGATTTGATTTTTTCCTCCGTCGGTTTTGCTGCATTTTGGTTTCCCGAAATTTCGCTTGACATTTTCGTTGTTTTTCGAGGAAAATTAAAAAAAAGAGCGCCTAGGAATGGCGTTTTCCTTTTCGGGACCTTGGATTTTTCAATTAAATATGCAAATTGTCCGGATGATGCTGCAGAAATGTCAACAAGGAGCGACTCTCGTGTGATATATTTCCAAGTGGGACACTTGAAGCTGCGCTTAATTAACTAATTGCCCGTGCAGCGGAAATTCGAGGGAAATGGGGATCGGAAAATGGGAAATGTGTGTCCTTCGGCAGCAGCTGCTTTCCCACTCAAAGTCACAAGCGATTCGTGGTTCATTAAGCTTCGGCAGCGGCTTTTCCCAGCATGACTTTACCAAAAAATCCAATGAATATTAAATAGAAATTAGCAGCACTGGTTCAACATAATTGGACTGCCTTTTAGATGGTTCCCTTCGCCTAGCTTGATGTCCTATTTATTTTTATTTAATTCACGATCAGTCATAGAAATCTAACTCAAGTTTGTTGAGTTGCACAATTGCACTGTGGTATTTCAATTCCTAGACCGTACTGTTTTTCAGATACTTGGACGTAGTATCTTCTGGTTATTTCTTGGACTTTCAGGAAGGGATATGGGTGTCCTGGCATCTGCGACTAAGTCGCGGCGTTGCCTGTGAACAAATCTTGCACACGCATTGTTCGGTAAATCCTCTGAAAAACTAGGCATGAAATCGAAAGTTTCCGAGCCACTGAGCCGATTTTCCGATGCAATCAAGGAGGAAAAAAATATTAAGGAGCCGGATGGGCGACGGAAGAGAAAAAAAGGAACGTAAACTAAATAATTACAAGGCCCGCCAGCCAGCTAACAACAACAATAATAATGGACGGACGGACAAATCTTGACACCCATGGCAAAAGGACACCCCGGCCGCAGTTTTGGTGGCGTGAGTCCTTTTGGGTCCACACGAAAACGAAAACGAAAATGAAAATGAACGCGAATGCGAACACTGAATTGGGATCCGAAAATGAAATGTAATTGCAGTTGCGACAACGGTGAAGGAAGTACAAAAAACAAGAAACCGAAAAAAAACTAGACCAGGACCTTGGTTTTTTTCTTCTCGATTCCTTTGGCGGCGAGGGGTGAGCCCTGCCCTTTGCCTACCCCTTGCCTTTGTCCTTGGGAAAGCCGGGAAAGTCCTCGGCCGCCGGCTGAGCCCTCCTGCTTTCTTTGCTTGATTAGATTTGATTTGTGTGTTTGCGGCATTTCGTTCGCAGTTCCCTCGCTTTTCGCTTTTCGCGTTTCGCTTTTCACCGATTTCTGAGCGAGCTACATTTAATTTCTAAATTATCGACACGGCGCCGCGATGGGCGTTCCAACAGCTCCTGCTCCTGCTCCGTCCCCGTCCCCGTCTCGGGATCGGGATCGGGATCGCAATCAGGAAGCAGCCCCCTTGCGTGTTGCTGTTTTTGTTTTGATTAAAAAATTACAGAGCTTGGCGGGCTCAGAAAGGAGCAGCTCCTGCAGGCAGCTTTCATGCAATCGCAAAAAGGACAGTGGCTGCAAAATATGGCCTGACTTTCGATGTTAAAACTAGTACGCCTCAAGCAGGAGATGCCGATAAAGCCAAATATATTCAAGACAATCGAACAGGTATTTAAAATATAAATAAACATACATGTCAAAAGAAAGAGGGATATCTGTTAAATTCAACACCCATAATGCCCGACAGAAATGTAAATTTATTGAGCATCAAAAGTGATAATATTTTCCGCGACCCTCGGGGTGGAATATGCAGAAATTGTGCCGTAGAAATATCGGATATCCTTGAGACTCGAGTTTAATCAACCTCGTAACTTAGCATTTCAATATTTTCACTTATTTTCGAAAATATTAAGTTTCATCCAGCGCTGATTTATGCCAGCAACTCCTTGCCGTTTGCCCCAGTGTAATGAGGCAATTTAAATGCTAATACTTTGCCCAACAAAATATCAAATTATAATCCCCGGCACTCTGCACTTCCGAGGGTTGCGTTCGTAATTATGGAATATGAATATGAATTTAAACTGCGAATTGGCTTTCGGCCTTTATCATTCAAATCGAAGTCGCCTAATAAGATTTTAGCCTAATGGGCATTGAAATTTCAAAAATCCTGGCCCGAACTTTGCTGCCCGAAAGTTTTGCGTTTTGTAATGTCTTTCGGGTGGATTGTTTGTTTTGATCGAAAGCGGCAGCTAAGCAAACAACCACTGGATAAATAGGATGTTGTGCCACCACCAAGCGGCTGGACCTGCTGGCCGCAGGATGACCGTGTGCCCGGGTCAAAGGGCACGTTCGCATCCGCGTCCGCATCCGCAGCTGACTTTTCCGAATGCAAACAAAGGCAAAGCCCTGACCAGTCTGCCGCTTCATTTTTTAATAAATTAAACAAATAGCGGAGTGGAAAATGTTTGGCCGCGCGCGCGCGCTTTCATATTTTGTGTTTGCTTTTCGATAATTTTTGAATGCGCGCACGCTCCCCGGAAAATGGGAAAACCCATAGAAATGACAAATGGCATCGCTAAGCCGCGACAATACGAGGCTATTAGGGCAATAATTTGTGGGATTATAGCGCAAGTTGGCTCCGAAAGCCACCCCAACCGAGCCAGCTAAAAAGGATTGCATTTGAGCTTTGCGAAAAATTATATTCAATGGGATTCAATAAATTTTGCAATTCTGAACTCTGAACTCCAGTTTAAATTGGTTTTGCATTTATTTAAAATTCTTAATGGCCCAAAATGCTGAAATTCGCATATCTTTGCCACATATTTTTAGAGTATTCCATCGTATTCAATAACATTCAAACTCAAAACCAAATATTTTCTTTAAATATAAAATGTTATAATGGATCTGGAAATACCTAATTTGTAATGCAGTAATTTGTTAATAGTCTTACTGGTAAATAATATAAGCTTATTAAGACTCAAGAAATCAAAATATAGGTCGAAAAAGATGACTTTAATGGTATCAATGTTGCTTAATGTTTTTTAGAAATTCCAACAGATCAACTTGATCCCCTGTTTGATTTTTATTCTCGCGTAATTGCAATTTTATCATTCTTTTTATTTTCGCCTTTAATTTAATACCTATAGGTGCCATATTGCCTGGTTTTTTTGCTGAGTGAAATTCGGAGAGGTCATTGAAAGCTGCGCTGACCTTTCTTTGGTATTTCCGTTGGCACAGCGGGTTCCTCCGCATTATTTCGTGTCCTTTTGGTCCTGGGGCCCCTTGGTGCGAACTACTTGGCTCTGCGGTTTCGGGAAATTATTCCGAATTATGACATATTAAGATTTATGCTTCGCGGGACGTGAGCGGCAACGGGAGCGAGAGTTTGCCAAAAGTCTCAGGACGAGGATAGGGCGGAGGCTGCGAGATCCTTGCAAGGCTGCTCGGGTTTCAGGCGATCGCACAATGGGCGCTCGGCGACTTACCAGCTGTTCCCGAGGATGCGAAGGTCCCTCGTCCTGCGCCCGCAAAACCGCGACTCGGATCTCCTTGGGCCGCGGGCAATGCAACCGAACACGGTATTATTATTTCATATTTTGATTTATTGTTTGCTTATTGTTTTGCCACACACTCGCCGTCGATGGCGCCAGAAATTTTTGGCAAATGTCCTTCCTCCTCGCCATCGGCACCGCCTTATCCTTTTGTTTAAGTGCCTGCGGTTTTCGCAAGCGATTTATGTTAATTTTCCCAACCGACATTTCCTGTCGTGCCTCGCATTTGTTTTTGCAGTGCGGCGCACAAAGAAACCGGCTATTTTCTTAACTTTTTCGGAAAGTCAAGAACAAATTCCCTATAAGTAGAAGTGCTTTGAAAAAATGATTCAAAATAAGTTATGAATTTAAATTTCGATATGAAGATACCTATCGAAGGAGAAAGGATTGGCTTACATTATTTTGATGTTTTGGAAATTTAAATATAGTTTGCTTAATAAGTTTTACTTCTTAAGGAAATATAGGTAACGAAAAGATGGCAGGTTATTTTATTTGCATATTTATTCGTAATTGGTTAATAAACAACAAATGTTTTTGGGAATGTTTTTTCGAGCGCCAAAATTACTTCTGATGTTTTTTTAAGCGGAAATACGAGAACTAAAAATTATTTAAAATGTTTACTATTTTGTGGAAGTGATAAACGATATATTTCATTTGGGTATATTCTTAATTAAATGCAAAGTAAGTTATAAAATGTCAGTGAATTGTAACATTTTTAAGTTGATACAATCATGCGTTGGCGCCATCTATTTAGCTAAAGCTGGAACCTATAATTGACACAATCAGGCGTTGGCGCCATCTATTCATCTAAATCAGGAACCTATAACTAGTATTTGTAGCGATGTGTTAGCGCCATCTGGTTGTCAGGTTCGTCGAAACCAGTGCAGTATATTTGACATTTGTCGTGGCGTTGCCACTTAATTGAAGTTTCAGACCGTTGGAAAAAATCCAATAAGAAACTTCAATTTATATTTCGTTTGTTTTTCTTTATTTTAATAACTTAAAAATTTTTATATAAGGCTGAGCCCTTTTTTATTGATTCAAGCTACTTGATTTTCATACCATGTATCTTAAAGTACAAATGGTATTTGTACCATCCGGATTAACATAACCTAAGCTAATGTAGCCTAATATAGAACGCATCCAATTCACTACCAATGTTCTATACTCCAAATTGTGCTATTGTTGCGCTTTATAGTTCCATTGTACGTACAATAAAACATTGTTCCATTGCAAAAGGAACTAAGAAACCTTGTTTGGGCGTTTTTCTTGAATATCTTAAAAACTGCGAATGCGATACCAAAGTCCAGCACTTTGGACGAATTGTGAAAAAACTGGCTTTCGTTCAAGATATTCTGCTAGTTGCTGCGACTGTTATTGGCCAAGTTATGAAGTCGGAAAGTGTAAAAATGTCAACATTTAAGAAACCTTTGTTGGGCGTTTTTCTTGAATATCTTAAAAACTGCAAACTCGATACTAGAGTCCAGCACCTCGGACGAATTGTAAAAGAACTGGCTTTCGTTCAAGATATTCTGCTAGTTGATGCGACTGTTTTTGGCCAAGTTATGAAGTCGGAAAGTGTAAAACTGTTAACATTTAAGAAACCTTTGTTGGGCGTTTTTCTTGAATATCTTAAAAACTGCAAACTCGATACTAGAGTCCAGCACCTCGGACGAATTGTAAAAGAACTGGCTTTCGTTCAAGATATTCTGCTAGTTGATGCGACTGTTTTTGGCCAAGTTATGAAGTCGGAAAGTGTAAAACTGTTAACATTTAAGAAACCTTTGTTGGGCGTTTTTCTTGAATATCTTAAAAACTGCGTACTCGATACTAAGGTATAGCATCTCGGACGAATCGTGATAGAACTGGCTTTCGTTTAAGATATTCTGCTAGTTGATGCGACTGTTTTTGGCCAAGTTATGAAGT
>JAJJHQ010001025.1:0-19401 GCA_021223825.1 Drosophila ironensis
CAGTATATCGTTGGCGGGGGTTCGGGCGGATCTGTTGCTGGAGATGCGGCCCAGTCCAAGCAATAGATGATCCTTCATTTCCCAGTAGACCGTTGGCGGGAGATCGGGCGGATCTGTTACTGGAGACGCGGCCCTGTCCAGGCAATAGGCGCTGAGGGGGCGATGATCCTCCATTTCCCAGTATATCGTACGCGGGGGTTCGGGCGGATCTGTTGCTGGAGATGCGGTCCCGTCCAGGCATTAGATGATCCTTCATTTCCCAGTAGACCGTTGGCGGGAGATCGGGCGTATCTGTCAATGGAGAAGCGGCCCCGTCAAGGCAATAGGCTCTAAGGGGGCGATGATCCTCCATTTCCCAGTAGACCGTTGGCGGGAGATCGGGCGGAACTGTTACTGGAGACGCGGCCCCGTCCAGGCAATAGGCGCTCAGGGGGCGATGATTCTTCATTTCCCAGTAGACCGTTGGCGGGAGATCGGGCGGATCTGTTGCTGGAGACGCGGCCCCGTCCAGGCAATAGGCACTCAGGGGGCGATGATCCTTCATTTCCCAGTAGACCGTTGGCGGGAGATCGGGCGGATCTGTTGCTGGAGAAGCGGCCCCGTCAAGGCAATAGGCGCTGAGGGGGCGATGATCCTCCATTTTCCAGTAGATCGTTGGCGGGAGATCGGGCGGATCCGTTGCTAGAGATGCGGCCCCGTCCAGGCAATAGGCGCTGAGGGGGCGATGATCCTCCTTTTCCCAGCAGATCGTTGGCGGGAGATCGGGCGGATCCGTTGCTGGAGATGCGGGCCCGTCCAGGCAATATGCATTCAGGGGGCGATGGTCTTCCATTTCCCAGTAGATCGTTGGCGGGAGATCGGGCGGATCCTATGCTGGAGACGCGGCCCCGTCCAGGCAATAGGCGCTCAGGGGGCGATGATCCTCCATTTCCCAAGAGATCGTTGGCGGGAGATCGGGCGGATCTGTTGCTGGAGATAGGCGCTCAGGGGGCGATGATCCTTCCTTTCCCAGTACATTGTTGGCGGGAGATCGGGCGGATCCGATGCTTGAGATGCGGCCCCGTCCACGCAATAGGCGTTCAGGTCGCCGCCCGGCGAGGGGAACTGGTGGGGAGCTAGAGGGAGAGAAGAAGAAGATGAGTTTACTTACCCAAAAAATCGGGCTCGATGAAGCTTAGGTAATGAATATTCTGCCAGAACTAGTTGGGTAGATCGTTGGCGGGAGATCGGGCGGATCCGTGGCTGAATATGCGGCCCCGTCCAGGCAATAGGCGCTCAGGGGGCGATGATCCTCCATTTCCTAGTAGATCGTTGGCGGGAGATCGGGCGGATCCGATGCTTGAGATGCGGCCCCGTCCACGCAATAGGCGTTCAGGTCGCCGCCCGGCGAGGGGAACTGGTGGGGAGCTAGAGGGAGAGAAGAAGAAGAAGAGTTTACTTACCCAAAAAATCGGACTCGATGAAGCTTAGGTAATGAATATTCTGCCAGAACTAATTCCGCGGAAGCGACAGAAATACGCGGATGCGTGGGAAATTCTAAAATACACTGCTTGTATGCACTGCTGATTTATCCAAGCAATGCATTTCCTAATTTTTCCCCTTCCCTCTCCTTCCAGCTCACCCACCAATTCCCTTCGCCAGACGTCGCCCTGTGCACCTCCAGATCTAGCTGGAGATGACGTCAGAGGGGGCGATGATCCTTCATTTTCCAGTAGATCGTTGGCAGGAGATCGGGCAGATCCGTTGCTGGAGATAGGCGCTCAGGGGGCGATAATCCTCCCTTTCCCAGTAGATCGTTGGCGGTAGATCGGGCGGATCCGTTGCTGCAGATGCGGGCCCGTCCAGGCAATATGCATTCAGGGGGCGATGGTCCTCCATTTCCCAGTAGATCGTTGGCGGGAGATCGGGCGGATCCGATGCTGGAGACGCGGCCCCGTCCAGGCAATAGGCGCTAAGGGGGCGATGATCCTCCATTTCCCAGTAGATCGTTGGCGGGAGATCGGGCGGATCTGTTGCTGGAGATAGGCGCTCAGGGGGCGATGATCCTCCCTTTCCCAGTACATTGTTGGCGGGAGATCGGGCGGATCCGATGCTTGAGATGCGGCCCCGTCCACGCAATAGGCGTTCAGGTCGCCGCCCGGCGAGGGGAACTGGTGGGGAGCTAGAGGGAGAGAAGAAGAAGATGAGTTTACTTACCCAAAAAATCGGGCTCGATGAAGCTTAGGTAATGAATATTCTGCCAGAACTAGTTGGGAATTCTAATTCCGCGGAAGCGACAGAAATACGCGGATGCGTGGGAAATTTAAAATACACTGCTAGTATGCACTGCTGATTTATCCAAGCAATGCATTTCCTAATTTTTCCCCTTCCCTCTCCTTCCAGCTCACCCCACCAGTTCCCTTCGCCAAACGTAGCCCTGTGAACCTCCAGATCTAGCTGGAGATGACGTCAGAGGGGGCGATGATCCTTCAATTTCCAGTAGATCGTTGGCGGGAGATCGGGCGGATCCGTTGCTGGAGATGCGGGCCCGTCCAGGCAATATGCATTCAGGGGGCGATGGTCCTCCATTTCCCAGTAGATCGTTGGCGGGAGATCGGGCAGATCCGTTGCTGGAGATAGGCGCTCAGGGGGCGATAATCCTCCCTTTCCCAGTAGATCGTTGGCGGGAGATCGGGCGGATCCGTTGCTGGAGATTCGCTTAAGTGTTTAGCGCATTTTGCTGTTCTCTTTGTTTTCCCCCTTTTGTTATTGTGTTCTGTGCGATCGCGCTTGTGGATCGCATTGAGCCGCAAGAGAGAAGGGTGTGAGAGCACCAATACGCTCTAAAATAAACAAGTGCCTCGCAATGAACTCTACGAGCAACGATAAACAAAACGAACGTAGAAGCTCAGTAACCCAAAGAAACGGCTTCTACGCTTACTTTTCAACCCGCGACACCGAAATGGAAAAAGACGCGCTTAAGAGCAACGCGGTTCTACTAACCGCTGAAAGCCAAAGAGCACGGTCTTGCTCTCCCGCTCTGCTCACTCCGACTCCCGCATCATGGAGCTCGCAGTGTAAAACCCCCCCTCCAATGGTGGAACCAAATCTCCCAACAACAACAAGTAGTGCTACAATCTCAGCAACAGCAGCAACAACCACTGCAATTCAAACTACCGCGACGCCAACGGCCACAGTGAGTACAAAAACAACAACTTCTGTAAGTGCCAAAGCGGCTCCGGCCATACAGACCGGAATGGAGCGCTACATTGAAATCAAGCGCAAGCTTAGCCCGCTGGGTAATCCGGCAGGCAATAAAACAAAAATAAACCGCGTCCAGAAGATCGACAAAGAACCAGGCAGATCCAGTAGCAACAGATTTTCCCTACTGCAGGAGGTTGAGGAAAACCAACCAGCGCAAGACACCGCAAAAAAACCAAAGCCGCCTCCAATCTATATCAGGGAGAAAAGTTCCAATACACTTGTCAACCATATTGAGGCGTTGATCGGAAGCGGTGACAACTTTTATGTTGTCCATATTTTTTTAGCAGGGTACATATTTATTTAAAGCTGTCCTTTGCGGACAACCATTAAATGTTCTAACTTCAACTTTACCAATAATTAGAAAACATGTGGGACAAGTGATACCAAGTGATACAGACTATGTTATAAATTGGATGCGAGGTCTAATGGGTGCGTCCTTTTCAATCTTCTGGGCTGATCCCTGCTGGAAAACCATATTGACGTTATGCTACTGGTGGAAACGCATCTAACAAGCAAATACAACTTTCAAATAAGAGGCTATACAATATACCGCACAAATCATCCGGATGGAAAAGCCCACGGCGGAACCGGAGTTCTAATCAGAGAACGCATCAAACACCATTTTCACAAAAGGTTTGCAACAAACTTCTTGCAGTCTACATCGATACAAATCCAATCAAGTAACGGAAGCCTTTCAATCGCTGCCGTTTACTGCCCTCCTCGCTTCTCTATCTCGGAAGGACAATTTATGGAATTCTACAACTCACTTGGCGATCGTTTCATAGCCGCAGGAGACTACAATGCCAAACATACGCACTGGGGATCACGTCTAGTGACTCCCAAAGGAAGGCAATTGTACAATGCAATTATAAATGTGAGAAATAAACTGGACTATGTTTCCCCCGGAAGCCCCACATACTGGCCAACAGACCCACGCAAGCTCCCAGACCTTATCGACTTTGCGGTGACAAAAAACATACCCCGCAACCTAATAAGTGCTAGAGCAGTCTCGGACTTATCATCAGATCACTCGCCTGTGCTCCTAACGCTCCTTCAAAGCCCTGAAATAACCGAACGCCCCTTCAGTCTGACGTCGCTAAGAACGAACTGGCTAAAATACAAGAAGTACGTGAGTGCCCACATAGATCTCGCCCCGGAGCTCAACATGGAATCGGACATTGACTACACTACGAGCGCCCTGGAAGAAGTACTCGTGGCGGCAGCTAAAATCTCTACTCCTCAAGGGAAGGAAGCAGACTGAATTAAATACTACAAATCCAATCAGCAAATAGAACAGCTCGTGCGAGAAAAAAGGCGCACGCGTTGCGATTGGCAAAAAAGCAGATCACCAGCCTCAAAGCAGCGCCTCAAGGAAGCAACCCGATCACTCGACCAGGCCCTGCATCAACAGGAAGAAAATGCACAGCTGAGATACATCCAGAATCTTTCGCCAACGAGCACAAAGTATTCTCTGTGGAAGGCCCACCAAAATCTTATCGCCCCAATCGAAACAACCACCCCGATAAGAAACTCTTCGGGACGCTGGGCTCGCAGCGACAAAGACAGAGCTGAAACATTCGCTACACATCTCCAAAGTGTCTTTCAGCCAAACCCTGCCTCGAATTCATTCGTCCTGCCACTAATTCAGCCAGAAGCTACCCCTCTGCCAACTACACCTACTTTCCGGCCGAACGTAATTGAAAAAGTCATAAGAGGGCTAAAACCAAAAAAGGCTCCCGGCGGTGACCAACTGACGCCAAAGATGTTGATTGAACTACCCAAATGCGCTATAGATGTCGTCTGTAAATTATTTAATGGGATCATTAATCTCGGCTATTTCCCAAAAAAATGGAAGAAATCCATCATCATAATGATACCGAAACCTGGAAAAGACCACACAATTCCGACATCGTATAGACCAATAAGCCTTCTATCTTGTTTGTCTAAATTGTTTGAAAAATGCTTGCTAACTCGCATAACACCTTATCTGGAAACTTTCAATATTATCCCAACACACCAATTTGGTTTCCGAAAAAACCACGGAACCATTGAGCAAGTGAACCGATTAACATCCGAAATACGCTCAGCCTTTGAACAGCGAGAATACTGTAGCGCTATTTTTCTCGACGTATCTCAAGCTTTCGACCGAGTTTGGCTTAAAGGACTCATGCACAAAATTAAAACGTATTTGCCAACATACACCCACAAGCTACTGGAATCATACCTCTACAATAGGGTATTCTCAGTCAGATGCAATGCAGCTACTACGGGTGACTACATCATCGAAGCTGGAGTCCCGCAAGGAAGCGCACTCGGCCCTTGTCTATATGTTCTGTATACAGCGGATATTCCTACGAACGAACAACTAACAACGTCAACGTTCGCCGACGACACAGCTATCCTCAGTCGCTACAAATGCCCAACCCAAGCAACAAACCAACTCGCTAACCATCTCACAGCAGTGGAAAGGTGGCTGGCCGACTGGCGCATTAAAATAAACGAAGAAAAGTGTAAACATGTAACGTTTACTCTTAATAGACAAAAATGCCCACCGCTTTCACTAAACGGTATGCAGATCCCGCAAGCTAACGAAGTAACGTACCTAGGCATCCACCTTGATAGACGACTAACCTGGCGTAAGCACATCGAATGCAAGAAGATGCACCTAAAACTAAAAGCTAGCAGCCTCCACTGGATCATAAACTCACGATCACCACTGTGCCTGGACTACAAGTTACTACTCTACAACTCAGTCCTCAAGCCTATCTGGACGTACGGCTCCCAGCTGTGGGGGAACGCGAGTAGCAGCAACATAGACATCATACAGCGCGCACAATCAAAAATCCTGAGAACTATCACTGGGGCACCTTGGTATGTTCGCAACGAAAACATCCACCGGGATCTTGGCATCCTCGCAGTGAAAGATGAAATCCAGAAGCAAAAAGAGTCCTACAAAGAAAAGCTGTCTTCGCACCCAAATCCCCTCGCTCGGGGATTGACTCGGGTTTCCAGCGGATCCCGCCTGCGACGCAACGACCACCCTCCGACGCAACGACCTTCCAACCAGGCAATCGATTATTAGGGCCGTCTAACTCTGTACCAGTCAGCATGACTGTTAGTTAAGTTAGAAATTTAAGATTTTATATACCTCTTGTTAGTCTCTGAAAGAGAAGATCCAATAAATAAAAGCAAAGTATTAATAAAAAAAAAAAAAATTTTCTTCGTAAACCTGGAACCGGCCATTAACGACACTGAAGCATTTAAAATCAATCGGCTTTGTAGATCTGTGGTCACTGTCGAGCCGCCGCGCAAATTCGATGATGTCATCCAATGCTACCGCTGTCAGGGTTTTGGACACACGCAGAAATACTGTCATTTGGAACAAAAATGTGTCAAGTGCGGAGGCGGTCACAGATCGAGTGAGTGCACCAAACGGCGTGATGAACCTGCCTTCTGCCTCCACTGCTTAGGAGGACATCCAGCTTCCTACCAAGGCTGCCCTGCTTTCAAGAAGGCTAAGCAGTCGGCAGCTCCAAAAGTCATCCGCCCTGTTCCCGTCTCCAGTCAAACCAGAGAGCAGTTTGCACCACCAGTCAGCAGCCAATTGAGATTCGCTGACGCGCTCAAAGCCCACTCCCCCACTCCCAAACAACCAACACCTACAGAGGAACCCGCACCCAATCCCATGGAGGCCATGATGACTCGGATGGAGTCAATAATGGAGAAGATGATGGAGAAACTGTTCAATCAGATGACCATAATGATGAAGTAGATCATTAGCAACATATGCCACAAATAAGTCTCCACATAGCCATATGGAATGCGAATGGCCTGTGTAAGAGCAGGCCCGAAGTTGAACACTTCATTAAAACCCACAGTGTGGACATCCTCCTCATCTCCGAATCCCACCTTAATCCAAGATCCTTTTTCCGTATCTATGGATATGACCTTATCCGAGCTGATCATCCAAATGGCAGAGCTCGCGGTGGAGCTGCTCTACTCATCCGTAATGGCATCAGCTTCACTGAGATGCCTGCGATCCAGGAAGACTGGGTCCAGTGTGCAAGCGTGTGCGTGCAAAGCCTACGTGGTGACCTCACAATTGCTGCAGCTTACACGCCACCCAGACACTGCGTCTGTGAGGCCCAATATGTAAGACTTCTCAGTAGCCTGGGTTCCAAGTTCATCCTCGGAGGCGACCTCAATGCGAAGCACTACTGGTGGGGCTCGCGACTGAATAATCCCAGGGGGCGTGCACTTTTCAAGTGCATTCAGCGGGATGGGCTTCATTGCCACTCTCCAGGTGGACCCACTTATTGGCCCACTGACCGAAATAAGATTCCGGATGTTCTGGACTTTGCCATTTCAAAAGGGATCGATGTTTCAAAAATACACTGTGCCATAAATCACCACCTTTTTTCTGATCATTGCGCAGTTACCCTCCTGGTTAACATACCAAATGCAAAAAAGGTGGTGCGGAAGCCCATGATTAGCAAAAAAACAAATGTTGGGCTTTACAAATCCTGGCTGCTGGACAGGTCCGATCCTGAACCGATCCTCAACACTCCTGGCGATGTGGACGCTGCTATTGAGAAGCTTGCCCATGAGATGCACACCGCCGCCAGAATGGCTTCCCCAATAGCCCCTGCAACTCCCTTGACGAGCCCTAGGGATCTACATCTCTGGACCCCAGAAATTGCCACCCTGGTTGCTGAGAAAAGACGCCGCAGAAGGGTCTGGATGCTGACTCGCAACCCAAGAGACAAAAACTCTTTTAACAGGGTCTGCAAGCAGGTGAAGGAGCTGCTACACAATCTTCGAAAGAGTGCATTTGAAGAATTTCTCAGCAATGTTGAGCCAGGCGATCCACAGCATAACCTCTGGCAAGTCACCAGACATATCAGGAGGCCTATTAAAAGAACAGCTCCCATACAAATGGCTAATGGCGATTGGTGTCGTACTGACGAGGAACGAGCTGAAGCCTTCGCGGAGCACCTGCATGCCGCATTTACGCTCTTCACTACATGCACTCACGAGGAACACGAGGCAACTCTTGCATTTGTCGAACAGCCCAGCCACAGCACCTCATCAATCGCGCCGACCACTGTAGAAGAAATGGAAGAGGAGATCTCCGCGCTCAAGGCCAGCAAATCACCTGGAGCTGACGGTATCGACGCATTGGCCGTCAAACTACTACCTCGCCCTTGCATTCAAACCCTATCCAATATATGCAACAGGTGCTTCCAGATAGGACATTTCCCCACCCCATGGAAACGCTCTGAGGTTATCCTCATACTCAAGCCTGGAAAACCTGAAGCCAATCTCGCCTCCTATCGTCCGATTAGTCTACTGGCGGTCCCCTCCAAAATACTTGAAAAAGTATTTTTGCGCAGAGTGTTGCCAGTGCTGGACGAGGCCGGTTTGATCCCGGATCACCAGTTTGGCTTCAGGCGACTGCATGGTACGCCAGAGCAATGCCATCGACTTGTAGCCAAAATACTCGAAGCGTTCGAGAGAAAACTGTACTGCTGCGCTGTCATGCTAGACGTTAAGCAGGCATTCGACAGAGTCTGGCACCCAGGCCTGCTCTATAAGGTGAAAGCGTCCCTCCCGACTGCCCATTTTGACTTCATCAAGTCGTACATTGAGGGAAGATCGTACCATGTCAGATGCGGCACAACTTTATCGTCACCAAGGGATGTTCGAGCTGGAGTACCGCAGGGAAGCGTTCTGGGTCCCATACTCTATACCCTGTTTACCGCAGACATGCCAATCGCTAATGACGAAAGCCTACTCGTGGCAACCTATGCTGACGACACTGCTTTCCTGGCTTCCAGCAGCAGCCGACGGGACGCATCAGAGTCCATCCAGGGACAACTGAATACTCTGGCTACGGAGATGGAACATAGTTGTCAATGCCGAAAAATCTACTCAGACAACGTTCAGCTTACGTCCAGGTAACTGTCCGCTTGTCAGCCTCAATGGCTCAACCATTCCATACGAAGCGACTCCCAAATATCTGAGAATGACACTCGACAGAAGGCTTACATGGAAAAAACATCTAGAGCGAAAAAGGAAGCTTACCAACGATAGAGTCAAACAGTACTACTGGCTCATCGGCGGCAGATCCAAGCTGAGGTTCCAAACGAAGCTGCTAGTCTATAAAGCCATTATTAAGCCCATATGGACTTATGGCATCCAGTTGTGGGGCACGGCCAGCAAATCCAACCGTGCGATCATCCAAAGATGCCAAAGTAAAACTCTCCGCATCATCGCCAAGGCGCATCCATACCACGACAACGCCACCATCAACAAGCAACTCAACATCCCTTGGGTCCACAAAGAAATCGTAAAAAGGAGTACGCGATACTCCGATAGGCTGTCAAACCACTCCAACACCCTGGCCATCAACCTCCTGGACAACAGCACCACGCCAAGACGTCTCCAGAGGGCCCACCCACTCGATCTCCCTTTCCTTACTGCCATGTGAATACTGTCTCATAATGATCCCCCGCTAATGTATGTAACCATATCCCCTGTCAATGTCTGTCATGTAACTTAATTATTGCCCACATCAAGGGCAGATATTAAATAAACTCAATTGAAGTGAGAAAAAAAAAAAAAAACCATACAGCCAAACTAATTGAGGTTCACATGGACTCAGATATCTTCGTGGAGTGCCCTTCCTTGCCACACGGAAGATTCTGTGGGGATCGGTCTGAGCTGGAGGCCTATTTTTAAATCTCAGGTTTACAATTTACCTTTCAACTATACAGACAAACTAAATGAGGTTCACATGGACTCAGATATCTTCGTGGAGTGCCCTTTCTTGCCTCACGGAAGATTCTCTGGAGATCCATCTGAGCTGGAGGCCTATTTTTTAATTCTGAGGTTAACAATTTTCCACTCATCTATACAGCCAAACTAAATGAGGTTCACATGGAATCAGATATCTTCGTGGAGTGCCCTTTCTTGCCTCACGGAAGATTCTCTGGAGATCCATCTGAGCTGAAGGATTATTTTTTAATTCTGAGGTTTACAATTTACCACTCAACTATACAGCCAAACTAAATGAGGTTCACATGGACTCAGATATCTTCGTGGAGTGCCCTTCCTTGCCACACCGAAGATTCTGTGGTGATCGGTCTGAGCTGGAGGCCTATTTTTTAATACTCAGGTTTACAATAGGTTTACAATTTAACACTCAACTATACAGCCAAACTAAATGAGGTTCACATGGACTCAAACATCTTCGTGGAGTGCCCTTCCTTGCCCCACGGAAGATTCTCTGGGGATCAATCTGAGCTGGAGGCCTATTTTTTTATTCTCAGGTTTACAATTTACCTTTCAACTATACAGCCAAACTAAATGAGGTTCACATGGCCTCAGATATCTTCGAGGAGTGCCCTTCCTTGCCACACCGAAGATTCTGTAGGGATCGGTCTGAGCTGGAGGCCTATTTTTTAATTCTCAGGTTAACAATTTACCTTACAACTATACAGACAAACTAAATGAGGTTCACATGGACTCACATATCTTCGTGGAGTGCCCTTTCTTGCCACACCGAAGATTCCTTGGGGATTGGTCTAAGCTGAAGGCCTATTTTTTAAATCTCAGGCTTACAATTTACCTTTCAACTATACAGACAAACTAAATGAGGTTCACAAGAATTCAGATATCTTCGTGGAGTGCCCTTTCTTGCCACACCGAAGATTCTGTGGGGATCAATCTTAGCTGGAGGCCTATTATTTAATTCTCAGGTTTACAATTTACCTTTCAACTATACAGACAAACTAAATGAGGTTCACAAGAATTCAGATATCTTCGTGGAGTGTCTTTCTTGCCACACGGAAAATTCTCTGGGGATCAATCTGAGCTGGAGGCCTATTTTTTAATTCTCAGGTTTACAATTTACCTTTCAACTATACAGACAAACTAAATGAGGTTCACAAGAACTCAGATATCTTCGTGGAGTGCCCTTCCTTGCCACACCGAAGATTCTGTGGGGATCGGTCAGAGCTGGAGGCCTATTTTTATACCATGTACCTTAAGGTACAAATGGTATATTAAGTTTGTGCAAAGTATGTAACAGGGAAAAGGAAACGTTTCCGACCCTATAAAGTATATATATTCTTGATCAGCATCAACAGCCGAGTCGATCTAGCCAGGTCCGTCTGTCTGTCCGTCTGTCTGTCCGTCCGTCTGTATGTATGAACACGTCGTTCTCGGAGATGGTAGGAGCTAGAGGTGTAATTCTTTTTGCTATAGGTCCGTTATATGTGTACGCAGGTCGAGTTTATTTTAAATTTTTGCCACGCCCCTTTCCGCCTTCGTAATTTGCATAAAACTGTATTTTCTTCGATAACTTGGACAAAATAAGAGCTAAAGACCTGTTTCTTTTTGCATTAGGACCGTTTAACTATTATGCAGATAATGCCATTTCCAGATTTTTGCCGCGCCCCTTTCCGCCCTCGTATTTGCAAAAAAATAGATATCTCCAAAATGATGAAAGCTAGAGACTTAATTTTAAGTCTGTTAAGTCTGCTGATCGTTTAAGGCGTGCATGCAAAATGACGTTCAGATCGGACATTAAATCTAGAAGATATGACCAATTAAAGTTTTACCCACCCCTTCCCACGGCAACGGCAAGAGAGGTACATGGTATCTCGTTGTCGAGGAATCTCGACTACAGCGTTTCTACTTGTTTAATTCTCAGGTTTACAATTTACCTTTCAACTATACAGACAAACTAAATGAGGTTCACAAGAACTCAGATATCTTCGTGGAGGCCCCTTTCTTGCTTCACGGAAGATTCTGTGGTGATCGGTCTGAACTGGAGGCCTATTTTTTAATTCTGAGGTTTAAAATTTACCTTTCAACTATACAGCCAAACTAAATCAGGTTCACATGGACTTAGATATCTTCGTGGAGTGCCCTTCCTTGCCACACCGAAGATTCTGTGGGGATTGGTCTAAGCTGGAGGCCTATTTTTTAATTCTCAGGTTTACAATTTACCTTTCAACTATACAGACAAACTAAATGAGGTTCACATGGACTTAGATATCTTCGTGGAGTGCCCTTTCTTGCCTCACGGAAGATTCTCTGGAGATCCATCTGAGCTGGAGGCCTATTTTTATACCATGTACCTTAAGGTACAAATGGTATATTAAGTTTGTGCAAAGTATGTAACAGGAAGAAGGAAGCGTTTCCGACCCTATAAAGTATATATATTCTTGATCAGCATCAACAGCCGAGTCGATCTAGCCATGTCCGTCTGTCCGTCCGTCTGTCCGTCTGTTCGTCTGTATGTATGAACACGTCGTTCTCGGAGATGGTAAGAGCTAGAGGTGTCATTTTTTTTGCTTTAGGTCTGTTATATGTGTACGCAGGTCGAGTTTATTTAAAATTTTTGCCACGCCCCTTTCCGCCTTCGTAATTTGCATAGAACTGCATTTTCTTCGATAACTTGGACAAAGTAAGAGCTAGAGACCTGTTTCTTTTTGCATTAGGACCGTTTAACTATTATGCAGATAATGTCATTTCCAGGTTTTTGCAACGCCCCTTTCCGCCCTCGTATTCGCAAAAAAAAAATCATATCTCCAAAATGATTAAAGCTAGATGATTAAAGCTTAATTTTAAGTCTGCTAAGTCTGCTGATTGTCTAACACGTGCATGCAAAATTACGTTCAGATCGGACAATAAATATAGAAGATATGACCAATTAAAGTTTTACCCACCCCTTCCCACGGCAACGGCAAGAGAGGTACATGGTATCTCGTTGTCGAGGAATCTCGACTACAGCGTTTCTACTTGTTTAATTCTGAGGTTTACAATTTACCACTCAACTATACAGCCAAACTAAATGAGGGTCACATGGACTCAGATACTCTGATCAATCTGAGCTGGAGGCCTATATTTTAATTCTCAGGTTTACAATTTACCTTTCAACTATACAGACAAACTAAATGAGGTTCACATGGACTCAGATATCTTCGTGGAGTGCCCTTTCTAGCCTCACGGAAGATTCTGTGGGGATTGGTCTGAGCTGGAGGCCTATTTTTTAATTCTCAGGTTTACAATTTACCTTTCATTTATACAGACTGTTCACACCAGCTGGCACCTATCGGTGCTCCAGCGCTCCTCCCCGTGCTGTTAGGGCGGACTGTTAAGTTCGCCTTAACAGCCGCTCTGCCGATGAATTTCGGACCTGGCAAGGCCGGAAAAAAGGGCGCTCTCCCACGAAAATTGAAAGGTCATTTTAGATATATGTGATCGCGCAGCGAAGAGAGACGGCGAAAACACAAAACCCCGGGAATAAAACCGCATCCGACTGCGACCCCTCCTACACGCATCCGACTGCGACCCCCCCGTGCATCTGAGTGCCACAGCCGTCTCCGCGCGCCACCGCCATCGCCGTACCCAGAAATCCCGACTTCGACCACTCGCCGGCAACAAGACGCCGGCTCCATCCACCAACACCGTGCCAGCAGCCGCGCCCGCAGACTCCGAGGGAGCCCGCTTCAACTCATCGAATCCCACGCCGCTGGAGCAACTCGCCGAGGGAGCAACTCGCCGAAGGACTGCAACCCACGCACAGCCCCAGACAGCGCTGCAGCTGCCGCCCCATTCCATCGAGACCACGACCAGTGCTTATCTCGCTCCGGCCGCTGCCCCCCACCAGCCTCCGCCCGGAACATTGGTCCTTCGAGCCGGATAAAAAAGATAAGTACGAAACGTAGGCAATATTGTGGTCCGCCTGCCCCAGCCGCGTGTGTGTGTGTGCATTTGTGCTTCGCGAGTGTTATACGCCAGCCCCCCGCGGTCGGCACAGGCTGCTCCGACGGACGAACAAAGCTCCCAACAAAAAATCCGTGCCAGCCGCCCAAGGCCCCCTTTCGTAATTGTTGGCTCTGAGCGAAATTCGTCCGTTGTGGTTTTCATGCCCCTTTGCGCTTAGTCGGCCCCCGGTTCGGTGCAAAAGCGCGTATAGCCAGATCGGCCGCACAGCCACACGAAAATCTCGGCACACGATTACCACTAAATCGAGTGACCCCCGAGGAAAAATTTCGTCCGTGGTGTTTTCTCCTGTGTGCCCTCAGTCCGTGCGAAAACTAGCTTAGCCAACTCGGCCGCACAGCCACACAAAATTATCGGTGTTCGATTACTGAGTAATCGAATAATCCCCGGGGGGAAAATAAATCACAACACACACGCGCACCAACATAATCAATTTTAATTACCTAACAAAATTACCATTTGCATAATTAACCTAACTTAATAAAATTTAATAATTTAAAAATATTAATTTAATTTAATAATTTAAAAGGAACGACTTCGAGTCGAGAGAAAAAAACGGGAGCGTTTTCCAAGAGTTGGCTCTTGGATTTTTGGTCGGGTTAGACTCAATTAGGAAATCCGTCCTAGCGCGCTCCGCCCCGTGTTCCGAGTGCCACAGCCGCCTCGAAGCCCACCTGTCGGGTGCGGCTGAACCAGATGAGGTCGCTGTGGGATAAGGTAGAGCAGGAATTCGAGTCCTGTTCGGACGTGATCGCACGCAAAGGAGACACCGCAGCTATGGCGACGGTGCAGGCCAAATACGAATACTGCTATTCAGTGTTTGAGCGCTGCTCTGCTGAGCTAGATGAGCTCATTGAGACCGCACCGCCTCCCGCACACCAGCCAACCCCACCGCTGATTTCGGGGGGGTGTAGGCTGCCTCCGTGCGACACCGAGGTTTTCCACGGGGATTACACCCGGTGGCCCACATTCCGTGATCTGTTCACGGCCATTTATCGCCACAACCCGAGGCTGACTGAGGTGGAGAAATTGTTCCATCTCAACGCCAAGACTGCCGGTGAGGCGCATGACATCGTGTCGCGCTATCCCATCACCAACGACGGGTTTCAAGCCGCTTGGGCCGAGCTGACGCAACGGTTCGAAAACCGTCGATTGTTGGTCAACGGCCAACTTAAGCAGCTGTTCGGCTTGAAGCCGATCGCCCACGAATCTGGCGACGCAATCCGCGAAATACAGCGAACCGTCCATGGGTGCTTAACGGCGTTGCGAATTTCTCGCATCAATACAGAGAGCTGGAATTGCCTCTTGGTCTTTTTGGTTTCGTCTAGGTTGCCAAAGGATACCCTGGCCTTATGGGAGCAATCCATTCAGAGCAAGACAGAGATTGCTACGTGGGCGGAGCTGGACACATTCCTCCTCGAGCGACACCGTGCCCTAGAGGCGATTGAGGACCTCAACCCGGGTGTCTCGGTGGTGACGCAACCTAAACCGGCTGTACGCAATGTCCACGCGTTCGAGTCAAAGGTAAACGTCAAAGCGCAAGGGTGCCCGCTCTGTCCCCGGGAGTCGCACCCGATCCGTTTATGTAGTCAGTTCCTGCAGAGGTCGGCTCCCGAGCGCTTGCAGCTCATTCGCCAGCACAAGTTGTGCATAAACTGTTTTGCGCGGCAACATCAGGCCCACAACTGCACCAGTCTGCACACGTGTTTCACGTGTAAGGGTCGCCATCACACCCTGCTACACCAGGGTGCCCCTCCCGAATCCGCCAATCCGGAAGGCGGGAATATACAGTCCACTGCCCCTACTGCCGTACAAAACTACATGGCTACAAACACACACGGGGTTCTCCTGGGAACCGCCTTGGTAGACATACACCACAGGGGGTGCACCTTCAAGGCCGGGGCTCTGATCGACTCCGGATCAGAGGCCTCGTTCATCTCCGAACGAATATTTAATATCGTTCCAGACAGTCCGAACGCAGGTGGCAGGGCTGAATAAGGCAGTGTCTGCCAGACCAGAGAAGCTCTGCCATTTCCGGTTAGGGTCCCCCCTAAAGCCCCGCCTACAGATTGAAGCGTCAGCCTTCGTGCTGCCACAACTGGCGGGTGAGCTTCCATCACGTCCGGTGCCCCCTGAAATATTGGGATCGCTGCCGGATATCCAGCTGGCCGATCCCTCTTTCCACAAAAGCTCTCAGATCGACATCTTGATCGGAGCGGACATGTATCCGTCCATATTGTTGGGAGGGTCGCGTCCCAATATCTGTGGCTCTCTGCTGGGCCAAGAGACGGTGTTCGGATGGGTCCTCTCCGGGCCTTTGCGGGAGACCGACAGGGTCATATCCGCCTTTACCACCAGGGTCTCGGTCAACCAGACTGACCGGTTAGATGCCCTGCTGACCAAGTTTTGGGTGGTGGAGGACCTACCGGACGTAAGAAATGAGTCCCAGACGGAATGCGAGGCGAGTTTCCGTCAGACGACAAGGAGAGGGAAGGACGGACGATTTGTTGTCAGCCTCCCCTTCAAGGAGCCGGAAGACGTGAATCTAGGCCATTCCAGGTACATGGCCCTGGCCCAACTCGTCAGGAACGAGACAAGGCTGGCCAAGAAGCCCGCGCTCAAGGAAGAATACGACGCGGTGATTCAGGAGTACCTCGACATGGGTCACATGCGTGAGGTCCCGGCGAGCGATGATAGAGGATTTTTCTATCTGCCGCATCACGCCGTGCTGAAACCCGACAGCACGACCACCCAACTCTGCGTCGTATTCAATGCGTCCAGTCCGTCGTCAAATGGCCTCAGTCTGAACGACGTCCTTCATGCAGGTCCAGTCCTTCAGACAGATCTCACACTCCAAATGGTGAGATGGTGCTTCTTCCGCTTCGCATTTAATGCAGACATAACGAAAATGTATCGCCAGATTCGCCTTGACCCGTCGCATACGCGGTTTCAACGCATTCTGTTCCGCGATCGAACAGGGCACTTTAAGGACTACGAGCTCCTGACGGTGACCTTCGGCGTCAACTGTGCCCCATTCCTAGCCCTTCGGGTACTACAGCAGCTGTCCGAGGACATCCAGAGCACGTATCCCCAAGCCAGCGAGATACTGCAACGCCATATGTACGTAGACGACGTTTTGGCGGGGGCGCACACACTCAAGGGCGCCCAGTTGGCTATCCGCCAATTGCAGGAAGGCCTCGCAACGGCTGGGTTTCCCCTTCGGAAGTGGACCTCCAATGACAGGGAGGTGCTGAACGGGGCGCCGAGGCAAGCGTCGCAAAGACCCTGGGCGTCAAGTGGCAGGCCAACTCTGACGAGTTTTTCTTTGCGCCGTCCTGCATAAGACTTGATGGGTCTCCGTCCAAACGCGCTGTCCTGTCCCAGATAGCCAAGCTGTTCGATCCCGCCGGATGGCTCGCGCCATATGTGCTGCGAGCAAAGATTTTCATGCAGGAAATCTGGCTCCAGTCCCTCGGCTGGGATGAACCGCTACCCCCCCCGCTGGCAGACAAATGGCGAGCCATTGAACAAGACTACATGCGCCTGGTCGGGATCCGCATCCCCCGCTGGATCCGGTTCCATCCCAAGTCCCTGCTCCAGTACCACGGCTTCTGCGATGCGTCCGAGCGAGCATACGGGGCGGCCCTCTACGCCCGGGTTGAACTGGATGGCGCGGTTTTCACATCGCTGCTAGCCGCCAAGACTAGAGTGGCCCCAGTCAAAACCGTGTCCCTCCCGCGACTGGAACTATGCGGGGCGCTGCTCCTGGCGGACCTGTGCGCTGCGCTCACTCCCCGCCTGGAACCGGGTCAAGCAACCTACTGCTGGACGGATTCGACCATTGTGTTGGCCTGGCTCCGGAAGCCTCCGTGCACCTGGGCGACCTTCGTCGCCAACCGAGTGACTCGGATTACTCAGTGCTCGGTGGCAGCTACTTGGCGCCATGTCCAGTCGGAGCACAATCCGGCCGACCTGGCCAGCCGGGGCCTCTTCGCCGGGGAACTTATTCAAAGCGACCTCTGGTGGAAGGGCCCCGCCTGGCTGGCCGACTCCGCAGAATCGTAGCCGATGTCGCCGATGCCCGAGACGCAACTGGAGAAACGGGCGACGAAGGTCTGTCTCCTGGCTGCGGCGATCCCGGAGGACCTATCGGAGCGGTTCTCCAACCTCTCCCGCGCGATCCGGGTGACGGCATTCGTGAGCCGCTTCATCCGGCGCTGTCAAAAACCGGGGTGTCAAGTCTCCACGGAACTGGACTCCGAAGAGCTAAAGCAGGCCGAGCAGCGGCTAATTCGGTGCGCCCAAAGGCGCGGGTACCCCGACGAATATGCCTGTCTGGTCAATGGACGGGCGCTTCCTGCATCCAACTCCCTCAGCAGCCTCAATCCATTCCTGGATCCTCACGGCGTGCTGCGAGCCTGTGGCCGCATTCGCGCCTCGGAGTCGTTGAGTTACGACGAGAGGCACCCGATCCTCATTCCATACAACAGCAACTTCACGAGGATGCTCGTCCGATCGACGCACCAGACCTCTCTCCATGGCGGGAACCAGTTGGTGACCCGCCTGGTCCGGGCCCGTTTTTGGGTGCCTCGGCTAAGGAGCCTCGTGAAAAGCGTTATTCACGCCTGTCGGGTTTGCGTTGTCTACCGGAAACGCACTCAGACCCAGTTGATGGGGGCCCTGCCCGTCGAGCGAGTAACTTTCTCGCGGCCGTTCACGCACACCGGCGTGGACTTTGCCGGCCCTTTTGATATTAAGAATTACACCGGCCGTGCCTGCCTGATAACGAAGGGCTATGTGTGCGTGTTCGTGTGCTTCAGCACCCGGGCCATCCACTTGGAGGCCACGTCCGATTTAACCACGGACAAGTTCCTCGCCGCCTTTTCCCGTTTCGTTGCGCGGCGTGGATGTCCGCCCCAGATGATTTCCGACAACGGTAGGACGTTTGTCGACGCCGCCAACGGAATTTCCAGGGATTACATACAGGCCGCGAAGTCCAGGCTCGTGACACAGTTCAGCCAGCATGAGCTAGCTTGGCATTTTAACCTACAGGGGGCTCCGCACATGGGGGGCCTGTGGGAAGCAGGGGTCCGCAGCTTCAAGACGCTGTTTAATTTTTTTTCTTTTTTTTTTTTTNGGAATTTCCAGGGATTACCTACAGGCCGCGAAGTCCAGGCTCGTGACACAGTTCAGCCAGCACGAGCTAGCTTGGCATTTTAACCCACCGGGGGCTCCGCACATGGGGGGCCTGTGGGAAGCAGGGGTCCGCAGCTTCAAGACGCTGTTTTATAAGGCCACATCGCCTTATAAATACACCTTCGAGGAACTCTCGACCCTCCTATCCCGTGTGGAGGCGTGCCT
>JAJJHQ010001034.1:0-32386 GCA_021223825.1 Drosophila ironensis
AAAATTACTGAAAAAACTTTAAACGGCCAAAACTAGGTGAAGGAGTGCTCTAATCGAATCCGCAGATACTGCACTGTAAGATCGGAGAAAAATCACCCCTAAGAACAAAAGACAAATAGAGCATGTTATATACGAAAAATTTTATTGAACAAAGATTCGCGCTTGAATTTTGTATTTTTTTTTTACACTTAATTAGTACGTGCACATTAGTACGTACAGGCGTACCGTTTAAATTACATATTTAATGTAATGTAATACAATGTATATTATGTATGGTTTAATGTGTGTTCGTGTGAATGCGGTTCGTTTGAATATAAATATAAAATGTGGCGTGTAATATGCAACTATAATTAACGTATGAAAGGTCAAGGTGTATGCTCGATCTCATCTAAGGATCGTCCCCAACCCTCGGTCTCGCATCCTTGCCCCCTTCCTGTGGGTTTTCAAACACGTAACGCAACGCAGGCGGGTTTGATGCTTGAACGTAGGCGCTTTTGTTATTGGGGATAAACGCATTTCATGAATTACACGAAGTAAGGAATTTAAATTACAGTTTGCAATGGGCTGGTGATCTGAAGGGAGCCTGTCGTTGTGGGGGTAGTGCGTATGCCGCTTGAATGTGGTTGATTAATTCTCGTTTTGGATACAGCATCAGTGCTGGTGTTCTTGCATATGAAGATCGTTGAGCAATAAGGTTAATATCCTCCTACTACCCTGGCTAAATATTCGTTGGCAATTCCTTTACGCTACCTATTTGCTGCCGATTTGCTTGATGCTTTCGAATTGCTGAGCTGTTATGCATGAGTAAGGGATAGGGTTATGCGTATAGTAATATGGGTAATACGATCTCATTTCATTTTCTTTTTTTGATAGCTTTTCTTGGTTTTCTTTGCTTGTTGATGTTGTCTCTTGTGGTCTCTCCGCCTCTAGTCTGCCCCCCTCTCTCGTCTGTTGCTTGTGCTAAGATCGGAGTGGGTCCTGGGCCATTACCAGAGTCCCGACGAGTAGCCGCCCGGAGGGACACGGTTCTTGCTGATGACCGGAGTGCCTCCCTGCGACGAGTCAGCTCGCTGGTGGAAGTCGTTTGCGCCTGGCTTGTATCCCTCTCCTGTCACGGGGTTGCCCTCTGTGGATGCGAAAAAATCACGTCATTAGTATTGAAACTTGTTGAGGGCATGCACTACTTGACTAAGATTTACGCAAAACCGTATGCAAAACAAAAAATTCGTACTAATTACGCGTTTAAAAATAATAAATCGTGAATACTTGGCTCTACTTTTGGGATGGGATTTAGGAGGGGAGGTTCGAGAACCGACAGAACCCTTCGCCCACCTCGGTTCTTTATCTTCTTGGGCTTGAGACCGCCCACACCGTCCCCATTGAGTCCCAGGCCAGTGATGGGGTTGCGAGTATCGGCTTTGTTGCACGCCATGGCCGGATCCTTAACATTATCTGGGCACTGTGCCATCGGCTCGCGCAGATCGGGCACGCCTTCCATTTTGTCTAGTGAATACGGCTTCTCCGGGTTAGTGCCCCTTTCGCAGTGCGTCTGTATGCCCTCGTCACGTTTGTCGGACTCGAGGAAAGTGTTGTTGTCCGATGGAACGTCGCCAATATCAGACTCCTGGCACGGCCTATCAATGGGAAGGTCTGCCGGGGTTTCGATCTGTGGGGCAGAAGCCTCCGGAGTAAGGGAACTGTCTGGATTGCGTGGAGTTGGAGCTTCTGCAGCAGACGCAGGAGCAGGAGCAGGAACAGGAGCCGAAGGAGGGGAAGTAAGTAAGGGAAATGGCATGGAAGCAGGCAGATCTGGATGCAGGCGGGTCCTCTTAAAGAGACACTCGAATGTACTCACTGCTCATATTGCGGAAGACTGCGCCGGAAAGACAACACGACACAGATTTAGTAGCCAAGAGCACGTTGTACGAGAATTCGTTTGTATGTTTAATTTCGGTGCATGTGCAGCAGAATACAAATATTTATAAAATATATAAACGAAAACGGCTAAATTTAAAACTTCTGGTAATTTGACAAATTTTGTTAATTTTAGATTTTTTTTTCCCCCGATATTGGAATCGGTGTTAACACTTCGTATTGTAAGCTAGCACTGAACGTAACCCCAGTTGCTAGCCGGCACACAATGTTGACAGTTCCAAGCTTTCAAATCCAGCGACTACTGATCAGTATCTTTTTCGTATATTTCGTATAGTATACCCCTAACGCCCACCCAGTTGGATGGAATGCTTACCTCCTCTCGAGCCGCTGTTCATCTTGAGGTTCTCGGTGGAGGACGACACCGAGGACGAGGCCGAGGAGACGGATCCGCTCTTGCCGTTGTAGTGACCGTTGGTGGTCAGCAGCTTCTGGGCGGCGGCAGCCTCGGAGTTCTGGCCAAAGGGAATGCTGCTCTTCATGTGGTTCTTGCCGGGCGTGATCGGGCGGCTGGGCTCCCCAAACAGCCGAGAGTGCGAGTCGACGGTCTTCTGGCCGCGACGTGGTACGTCACCTGGCATCGGCCGGATCACAAGTCACACAAGTCCAAAGGAACGAATCAAAATAAGTGGGGGGAAACAGAAGGAAATAAAGTATTCAAATTAGTGGTTGTGGTTGCAGGAGCTAAATATTTAAATTAGTTTATTTATAGTGTTCCACAAGAGGGTAGTATACGCTGGTGGGTCACAGGGATTAAATATAACAGTGGGTTTAAAAAGCCAATAGTAGAGTAGAGATAAACATAAATGTGCGGTGTTTACATATTTTGGAAAAAAGTTGATAATTTAAACTGGTAAATGTGGCAAATTTTAAAGTTTTTGTCATATTTTTTCTCCGTGTGGCAAATGGCAAAAGGTTAGACAAACTGAACAAGAAGAGCCTTGAGTTCTTTTGGGTTTTATCTAGTGAACTCGAAATGCCATCGCGACAGCAGGTGGAAGAAGGAGCCAAACCGGTTGGGATTGCAACTTCTCGCTCGGTTTTGGGTGCTGGAAGTGGGAGTGGAAGTGGAGGTGGAAGTGGAAGTGGGACCGTGGACATGTACAATAAGACTGTGGGAAGTGGGTGAGGAGTGTTCCGTGTCTTTGGTTAGGTGTCAGTGCGAACTGAGAACTTGCATTCGAAACGAAATTAGCACAAAACCGACAACAACGAAAACAAAGTGAACACAATTTCGGGGGGAGGGTTAACGCTAGGTGAGGACTCTGTGCAGTGTCTGACATGAATTAAGAGAGGAGACATAGTTCAAGTACCAATGAAATAGAATCTGTGAGCTCCTTGTCGTACTGCAAAGATACGTAGAAAAGAAAAGATATAGAACGGGGGAGGAAAAAAAGAGCAACGAGAACAAGAGGGGGAGAAACGATAGACATTTAATAAGCATTTAATCGACCTGAAACCATAGCATCGTCTCTGCGGACATCATAAGCACAATTTTCCCAATCAATTGAAGGTGGAAAAAAGCAACTAAAGTTTATATTTCTTTGCTGGACATCACGATCACACTTGGGCAACCTTTGACCTGCGGCTTACCGTTGTTTTTCACTCCATTGTCCTTCTCGGCAGCGAATATGTTGGACGCCATGCGATTCTTCACGTTCCTGGGGGTCTGCGGCATCTCCGATCCGAAGATGTCGCTCGATCCACCGCCCGGGGGCCTCAGCACCCTGCAAGAAGAGAAACGGATAGAGGGTCTCGTTAATTACAAGCTCATTCTGCTACGCTCGGTAATTGATATGGCACAGTGCATAATTCACAAATTTCCACACGCTCGCCGATGAGCAGAGCTGACTGCACTCCCAGCTTACAGCTCACAGCTCCAAGCTCCAAGCTGCACCGGCGAGCAGGGGGAATGCATTTAATGTCTGTGTCTAATCATCATCGCCGCTAACGGAGGAGGAGCAGGCGAGCCGGCCGGAGATGCGATGCAGCCCAAGACGGAGCTGGCTGGGTGAGCACTCAATGGGCATTAGAAGTCACGCCAAGATGCATCCTCCGTCCCAGCCAGCCGTCCCATCCTCCGGCCGCATCGCAATTAAGTGGAAACCCTGGCATAAAGAATTGCAGCTAGGCACTGCAAGCGAGACAAAAGGCCGGCCAAAAATGTTATGCTTTGTGGCATTCACCAGCCACTCAGTCAAGTCAGTCAGACAGTCAGTCGCTCGCTGTCCACGCAACGTTGCCCAAAACCACCAGCCACCAGGCACCAGCCACCGGCTACAGTCTCGATCGAAATGGTAAGACCCTGTTGCCATAAAAGATGAGCTGGAGCTTCGCTTTATGGGGGAAGCTTCAAAGTCTCGGCAGGATACTCCAAGACAACACAAAATAATAAATTAACTTTAAACACTTGTTGAGAAATTGGCCAAAAACAAAAACTCCATTTATTGGTTCATACTAAACTATATTCCTTTATTTCCCTGGTAATCCTTTGACGGAAATAGGATTCGTCGTGCATCCGCATTAGAAAGTATCAATAAATTCGTTGAGGGTAACAATTTACTGCCTATACTTTGATTTTACGATTATTCATATTATGTTTGACCCCCGCGATGGCCAAGGCATTTGAGCATTTAATTTGGCCGATCTAGCAGCTGTCCTGCACTTGTGAGCCGCACTGTCAGCTCGCGAGTTCGTCGGATATGGGTATCCGAGTGTATCTGAGGTTTCTGTGAATGCATTTACTGCCGCCAGCATGAGACGTCAATTAAACTCTGCAACAGTTAGCTGAACTGTGGATGCTACCAACTTCCCCCAACTCAAGCTCTGCCCGCAGCTCCGACCCCAACTCCAACTGCAACGTCGACTTCCACAGCAACTCCTCCGCCGACTCCTGCTTCATTTTCCGTGGCGCTGGTTGCATTTGCCCCCAGGCTCGGAAAGCCAAAGACCATTCACTTGTCAACATTTGCTTTTGGTCGCTCGCATAGCCATTTGCTAGTTTACTACTGCGAGACGCCTTCTTCCTTCGGGCGTCGATCAAATCAGCGGGCTTTCAGTGGGTTAAAAGATTGCGTTTCTATGCACCATCTGCTGCAGCGGCACGCACTTCCCCCCGGCTCTGCTCTGCCTCTGATAAAAGTGAGAGTGTAACCATGCCAGTGTTACTGTTGTTACACTTTTGAGCTAATTTGCGAAATTACATTCCAATTACTGTCGATTACTGCAGCTTTGAGCCAGCCACACACACACAAAGGCCTCAAATAGCAGTGGGGGCATTCCAAAAATCCAAGCCCCCATTTAGCATTCATTTTGGCCCGGGCGGGGCTAACTTTCTACGGGTAGAATCGAGTGCCGCAGGGGAAAGGTTCGAGGGGGGGAGGGCGAAGGTGCGTCTTCCTGCTAGAAAGTGCAACCCAAATTGCGTGCCCCAGCGGAAGAGGAAGAGCCCTGCCACTGCCAGTGCAGTGCTGCTAATGCTGCTGTTGTGGCTGCGGCTTTTGCGGCGCCTAATTAATTATACACCACAATACACTCGTTGCTTTAACCTTTTCTTGGCTTATTGAAAAAAGAAAGAAAACATGACAGAGCCTCAAAGCGCAGGCCGCAAAGGCAGGCAAAGCGACCGTTAAACGCCGCGACAATTGTGTGAACTACAGCCTGAGGTAAAAAACTTACACTTACCAAAACAAAAACTGATAGATAAACCAGGTTTTTCAACTGAGAAATATGAGTAATGGTATGGAAACATATATGGGACTTGTAAAGCCATTTATTTGAAAAATTTTGAAGAATTGATAAAGGTTTGGGTAAAATTAGTGATTGAAGATCTTAACCCATGCAATATATTTCAACTGCATGTGGGATTCGACACAGTGCCGTCAAGTGTTTTGGAGAAAGATACACACATTCGCATTGGCAGTTCGGGCAGTTCGGGTTGGGCTGGGGTTTGGGGCAAGGTAATTGCGATCATAACTGTCGCACACTCCATGCGATATGCGGTGGTGGGGTATGTGGGCAAAGTGTTCTTATTAAAATGTCTTCAGGCTTGTTAGCACCGCCAGCGGAGCGTAAAACTCTTCTTTTCTTTTCTATTTTCCGTTGTCGTGTGTCTTTCTTTTTCGACAAAGACTTGTTTCGCCTGCCTTGCTTTCATGATTTTCTTTTTTGGACCGGCAGGGTTGAGAGGAAAAACTAACAAAGCAACGGTAAATGGGCAATTTTTGCGCAAGTGACGAACAAGTAATAATTATTTAAACAGTTAAGCCGCCGGCAGCCAGGCAGCAGGCAGCGAGCGGCCAAACAGCGTTGACTCGACTCTCATTCATGCATGTGAACCTTGCTACTGTTGCACTAGCTAGTAGCTACCTATGTACCTCTACCTACCTACCGAATGCGGCCCGATCAAATGGAAAGCGAAAGTTGCGTTTGCCTCTAACCCATGCCTGGCCATACCGCATGCTGCATGCTGCATGCTGCAGATAGACTGTATGCCGCATGTGGCACTCGATATCATGCACAATTGACAGCCCAGCAATGTTCGGAAATATGCCGACCATCTTAATGGTCGCCAGTTAGCCGGGCTTAGACTAATTACCATCCGCACGCCGGCAAGAAGGTCCCCTCTTTATGGCTGCCCTGCCGAATTTGGAGGCTCTGCTCTCTTAATGGCCACAACTTATATTGTATAGTACATATTTCGGTAGCCTGGCCATTGTGGCCGGAAAGTGTCGCCGATTATTGCGACACGGCTTCCGTTTGAGCTGGTTTTGGTCATTTACTTTCCACACTCACTGTGTGCCTTGCCTTCCTCGGGCTTCCCTTCGCAATCCAGACTGTCGGATTCTCTCCTCCAGTCAATGGGTTAATTCCCATTTAACCCATTTGCTATGCGCGTACTTTCCTATTTTTTCGTCTGTCTCAACTTGAGTTAAAAACTTCAACAATTGTTATGGTCCACACTGTTAATTGATGCGACTTTCCTGGGAACCATCGTGCCGGCAGTGGCCTAAGGTTGAAATATGAGTCAAGTCGATCCCCTCCTGCTTCTGATCTAGTGATCGGATCGCTGTGGACCTTTCACACGCCAGGCGCCGCAGGCAAAAGCTGACCAGGTCTGGAGTGGACAAACAGTGGGACGGACAAATGGACATAACCTGAGCGCCAGGTGGAGCCAGCTGGGAGTGCGCAGGTGGCGGCCAATTGGAAGAGTCCGGGCTAGCCTTTCTTGCCTCCCCCTGCCTGTCCTGCTCTGGGTGATGACAAAAATTAATGCATATCGACAGCGCAGCAGCAAGAGCAACATCATCTGGAGGAGAAGGAGGAGCAGGGAGAGGTGGAGGGGCGGCAGAGGCAAGAGGAAGCGGCCACTTCCAGCGAAAGGTAATGTGGCACGGCCTGGTGCAACACAGGCAAAATTTGAAAACAACCTTTTCGGGTAAAAGTTGTTCGGGTTGTGCATATAGAAAATACTTGGCTCAAAGTGATAGTTGTCGCTCTGATTTAGTTTGGTTTACGTTTTTTGCTATTTTTGTGTTTTATCGGTGGCCTTTCTTCTGCGTCGCGGCTCTAGGGTATTTTCCCATTTTCTGTATCTCTCACTCTCTTATTTTCGTAACTGCTGCGATAATTGTTTTATGTCCACATATCGGGGGGCTTTCCCAGATTTCCCTTTTACCAGCCGCCAATTAATTACAACACCAAGAGGGCGTGCCAGCTAGCCCATCGATATACGCTAAACCTTTGCTTCGACTGCCCCTCAATTTCGGATTATGAAATTTAATTTAACTTTCTACCATGCTGACCAAATAAACATTTCTTTCGGGCAGACCAGATTTTTTGAGAAACCCCTAAAAAGCATTATGGAAGCATCCGCGGCAGGTTTGACTTTACCGATTTTCCGACAAATAGTGGAGAGCAGAGGCGCACAAACTTCACTTCAACGCCAAATTCATTACGACAGTTTTCTAATTAACCAACTGTCAAAATTTGTTTTACTCTGTGCACAGCACACTGACAAACGCAAGTAAAAGTTGAAATCGGAGA
Organism: Drosophila ironensis; assembly: GCA_021223825.1. Taxonomy (NCBI): domain Eukaryota; kingdom Metazoa; phylum Arthropoda; class Insecta; order Diptera; family Drosophilidae; genus Drosophila; species Drosophila ironensis. The sequence goes on from JAJJHQ010001034.1 coordinate 7,978, forward strand.
TCACCTTCCTCTTTTCCCGTGAAAAGCGGTTCGAAAATAATTTCGTGTATTGACAGCGTGTGGGAAAGCGAGTTGTCGACCCAGGCCAATGGGTTACCTAGGCATTCGGAGGCATAAGAAGCTTATTTTTTGGTTGTTTCTAAACGCATTCCTGTGACAAAAACCCCGGGAAATGGGTAATCGTTTCGTAATGCAGACGGCGGTGTGAAACGTGCATGTCTCTTCTGTGTCTCCCATCCGCGGCTGTCGCTTTTTGGCAATGGCGAGCTGCTTCTGGCCAAGACGATCGCCAAGAGGAGACAGGAGAAGACAAGGCGCTGCCATGGCCAAGACAAAGTTAATTTGTTTTTCCTCGTTTTCTTTGTTTTTTGACTGATGCCAGCGAGACTGGGCGGATGCCTCACGTCGTTTTATAATGAAGTTGCTGCCATTTTCCGGGGGGCAGCAAGAGGCAGAGGAGATGCGGCTTGATTAATTGCAATTGATTTTTATGACTTTGTTTAAACCCCGGCAAGCGGGCAACTTAATTCGCTCTGTGTATGCACAACGAGACGGGGAGTGGCCCCGGCGAAGACCACTAGGGGGGGTTAAATGGCTTTCCCGGGAAAGGGTCACTGCGATTTTCACTCCGTCTGCGGAATGTCGAGGAGTCTCTGTCGCTTCTAGACTCTCCTCCCTGTCAGCTTTGGATCGGCTTTCCCTCCCCCCCTAAAACCCAACCCAACTCAACTCCATCCGATCGTTAGTTTTTGTTTGCTTACAGAGAGCAATCATGCAATAAAAATGCACAATTTACTGCCAGCCAGCCAGCCAGTCAGTCAGTCGGAGGCCTCAGCTTTATGGTTTAGTCCATAAAGCATTGGCCAGTGGAAGCGAAACAGCGTTATGCTGCACTGCACCTGTACATCATCGCAGATTGGCTCTCCGGATCGGACCGGACCGCGGCGGTAGGTTCCACTTGATTCGGCTCCATTTGAATGTCCGGGTAATTGTTAATCGGACGAGTTCACTTGATGTGTAGCCCTCGTTTTTTGTTTTTTTTATCTTTATCTCGGCACTGTCCATTTGCCATGGAGTTTTCGGTTGTTCGGCTCATTATGCTGGCTGGCTGCTCCAGTGCATCGCGTTGCAGTGCCGCACTTCCTTTTGTTTCATTCAAAACGTGTCCCGGCCGCTTCGTGCAACCGCAAAACTGCCAGACAGACAACAAATAACAACCGGCAAACAAAAAACTAAAAACAAAAAAAAACCTAATGAAAATCCAACTGAAGCACGAAAATTGTGTGCGGTTTTCTTCTATTGTTGCTGCCACTTTTGTTATGATTGTTTCCCCCGCCCCAATTTGGATTTACCTAAAAACGTTGATTAGTCGATTCCATTATAATTGCCGCTTCAACAAAGCTAAATCAAACAAAACACAATCAAACGGATGCCGGGGCTGGACAGGGGCAGGCAGGGAGGCAGGCAAGGAGGGGGGATCGTACAATGTACGCCGAAGAATCTACTTTCCCCACGGGGAGGAGGAGGAGTCGCAGCCTCAGCGGCCAAGGGGGAGTGGCAGGGGCGGTCAGTGGAGCGCGGTTTGTGCACCGTTGCTTTTCCCCTAAAAAACAGAAATAACATTTCCGAAGCCAATCAGCTGTGGCCGGCGAATGTTTCCAGATCGATCGGGAAAGAATGAAAGCTTGACACGTCTTCTGACACGTCTTAAAAGTAAATCTCCCTGGAACCTCTCCGACAGATCTTTGTTCAAGCTAAGAGATCAGGATTAGTTGACTTTGGGAGCTTTGCATACGATCAGTGCCATTGTAACCCCCAGCACAATCACTTAATTTAGGTTTATAATCTTTTATGGGAGAGATCTGATTCGATTGAAGATATTTGCCCGACTCGTATGTACGAGTATCTCATATCATAGCTAGATTAATATTCATTTCCACAAGCAATAACAATTGAGGGGGATATACCATCAATCTTCACTGCAGTTTGGTTGAATTTCAAGCCCCCGCTGGTCTTCCCAATTAAATGCCACTTCCTCCTCCACTCATGATTTGAATCCACGCATTCCTCACAATTTCTCAGCGCCCAATCAGAGCAATAGCATTTAAATTGAAATGTTTTCCTGGTCAGTCACGGTCATGAAAAGTGTCGGATGTCAGCGGGGCCCGGACTCAGCACAGCCTTTGGATTTCCCATCCCAATCCCAAAATCCGAGGCAGGAAAAAGACTGGGGAAGACATCAAATCAAACCGCAGCGGGTGGCGTCGGGAGGTGTGATTAATGGAGTCCCGAGCCCGGTCTGGGATCGGATGATGAAAACTCATAATTGGACAATGCCGAGTCGGAGCTGCAAACGGTTTTCCGAGCCGCAGCCAAAGATTGTCAATTATCGATAGTGTTGGCCTGAGCCTGATGAATAATTATCGATTAGCCCGACTGCGGCACTGCGGTTGCAGTGGCAGTGGCGGCAGTGGCACTCGCAAAGGAAAGTGCTCGAGAGGAAAAGTTGCAGCGCGGCTGCCGCATGTTAGATGCTTGTAGATGCCGATAGTGATGCTGGCATTTTTATTATTATTATGCATATGCGTACGTAAGCTGGGATTGGCTCCGTGAATTGTGCATTTCAGAGTCAGAGTTAAAGCCAAAGTCAAACCATGCCAGAATTGCTGACACACTCATTGCAGCAGCAGCAGCAGCAGCGGCAGCAGCGAAAGTTGCGGCAACTGAGTGAGCCTCTATGCTATACCGCTTTTAAATATGTAATTAATAAATTTGTATTGATTAATTTGCGGCTGTGCGAAAAGCGAAAGGACTTTCTAATATATTCAAGCAGAGCCAGAGCTCCTCCTGTCATCGGGAGGATACTCCACCCCCACAACCCCACTTCCCATGGCCGGATCGATGGCAATTGAATGGTAAACAGCCTCGGACCCAGCCTCAGCCTCAAGAGCCGTGACAGGCACTCAGAGGTACAGTATCCATCAAAAACCAAACTATATACTAAATGGCGTATATAAAATATCCGTTTTGCGGTTGCCACGGGAACTGCTACCGAGGGCCGAAAACTTTTCCCCCACTTTCCCTGCCCCGGCTCGGGTTTTCCGTGTCAACAGGAATTACATTGACGCAGGCAGCAGGGAAATGTGTTTGTTTGATTTCCTTTTCGGTTCTGTCAATGGGTCATGATGTTGCCGCAAATGTGGTGCAGATTTTGTTGATTATTCATTACTCGTACAACTCGTACGACTCTGCTGGGCTCATTCTGCATGTTCTGCAATCATTTACATAAATGTTGACTTGGCAACGCCAAAAAAACATTCCTATCTGGACAAATAAATGGGTAGGTATATATGCTAAGGCTATGGCTATAAATATATGGAAATACTTTGATTTGCTTGCCGAGTTTCCTTGCAGAATGAGGTTAACTTCAGGTTGTAAACAATCGGTATGAACAGCGATATGCGAGCATTGTGCAAAGGAATTCAAGCGTATAATGATCGTCAGATGGATGGATAGATAGACAATGCCATAAACAAAATGAATTGTCATGATTTCCGCCGCTTATACAACCCAACAAAGAGCGACAATTCAATCCGATATCTTGGCGCGTCGCACCTTTGAGATTTAATTTGATTGTTTACAATAATAAGTCACGGCTTTGCCGAAGAAAGGGGCGCACACACACTGCACACACAGCAAACATAGCACACACAGCACTCCCGAGACGTTGCATTTTAATGCAAAGAAAAAGTATATTAATCATTTTCCGCCGGCCTCCAGCGGGAAAGTCCAACCGTATTGGTTGTTGTTGGGTGTCTCTGTTTGTTACACAACCGCAATCAATGACAATGATTAACACATTTTCCACACTTGGCCCCAAGCAGCCAGCCATCCAGCCATCCAGCCACCCATCGATGGACCATAAAATCCAACAAATTGTTTATAATGCACATGGCACACATACGGAAAATTGTTTCTGTTCAGTTTCTGCTGCGACCAAAACTAATTTCTAAACGGCCAACGGAATGAAAATGAATTGGCTAGGAGGAGAGTTCAATGTCCGCCACGGACCACCGGACAGTTGAGCTGAGCGGACGGACGGACGGACAGTAGAGCGGACAGGGAAACGGACTCAAAATCGGACCCGGGACAGGTACGAACGAGCGGCCGGTCGGTGTTTGTAAGCGGAACAGACATACTGGTAGTAAGCAAAAAGCATTTCGGTAACGATTTTTGCTTCCCCAGTCGAAATCCACTGGACACCGAATGGGTGGTGCTAGGAAGGGGCTTGGCCAAAGAATTGCATGCAAAAACAAAAGCCGAAACTTACTTACTAAAAAAAAGAAAGGCACCCAAAAACCAAGAGGTTCGAGTGGGCAAATACCCTCGAACAAGGTGGGCAAAACGATTATGCGATAATGTTTCCATTACGGAAACAATTCGCAAATAACATTATTCACTGGCAGGATATATATGTTATAAAAGCAAGACATGAAAACATGTTTATATTAAGGTAATAACTTTGGCATACAGCGAAAACTATTGGTGGTGTAAAAGTTGTATTTCCAGCACATAAAATTTAACACATCCCAAAAGCGTTGCCTAATTTCAAGCTTATAGCTCCTCCTCTATCCATTTAAGTTTTCCCAAGATGTCGCCAAAGAGAAGGTTCATAAATACAATATTCCGTGCTATTGTGTTCATGGCAGCTGAAGAAACGAGATGCCCTTTGTGTGGCTAAGGGTATGCAGCGGAGAACGTCGGTCCCTTTGACTTTAGTGTAGTGGCAACGAGTGGTTGGCTTGGTTTGGCTTGGGTGGCGGTGCAGGGGCATGTTATGGTTTGGCACAGGGCAGTTGTTGGCCAAGAGTTTGCAGGTGGAAAATCAATGAGACATCCAAAGACATGCCACCGCCTGGGTTGGGTGGTTCCCTAGCTGGCTAGATGGCTAGGTGGCTAGCGAGCTGGGTGGGAAGTAGGCGCTTGCAAAAGTGCTGCCTGCCCCCCAGATTACACATACGCCCCGTGTACACGCGAATGTGTATTAGTTAGTCAGTCAGTCAGGCGTCGAGGTGAATGCACGCTAAATTAATCTCCACACATAACCAAATGAATATGCAAGTTCGTTCGGCCCTGTTGTACGAGTATAGTATACGAGTATTCGTGTGCGGTTTGGCGGCTCAAACAATGGGATGAAGATGAAGATGTTAATAATGAGGCTGGGGCTGGGCTGGTCGGCTGAAAGCCTTCCGAAATGTTTGCACACCAAAGTTCACTCATCAGGCAGTGGCAAACAATAATAAAATATGTAATCGCACGTAACATTCGATAAACTTGAGATGAAAAAAGATCTTCTCATAATTATCTTCAGTCAGATAAGTCAGGTAATGGGTTAAAAAGATTTTAAAAAGATTGTTGATTGCCACGGCGAATATATAATCATTGTTGAAGAATTTATTGGTATGACAAATTCCCTTATCACATCAAACAATGACTGAACAATGGCAACTGGCCATTAAAGAAACAACACTCCTTTATTTACTCGAAATGACGGTGATCTATCATTGTTCTTAGTCAGATTTTCATAGCACTTCACCGCAGATATAACCAAGTTAAAGCATTGTGAATTCCCAGATTTTCTGGCACTTTTAAAGCTTTTCTTACCTCTTTTTGGCCTTGCCAACATTGTAGAGCTCAACGTGTTTGAAAGCAGCGTAGGCGGCCATTTCTGTTTGTTTGTGGTTTGTGTTTTGCTAAAGGATAATCTCCCTGTTGGATGGATGCAATTGCTTTACTTTTCGCACTGGAAAAATCTGAGCGCACGCGACCGGAAGAAAAAGAGGATTAGAGGCATGCGGCGGTGGAAAATGTTGCAGTGACAGCCGAGGCAGGATGACTCATAGCCTGGAATGCTGGATGGGATGGTGGGATGCTGCAAGTGCGTAAAATCAATAACCCGCAACTTTTGGCATCTGCAAGGATTCGTGAGAGAGCGCAGGAAGCGCAAAGCGTTCAGAGAGTGAGGCAGGACCGGACAATCAGCGGACAAGATTTTTGTTTTTGCCAAAAGATGCTCTTGCAACACTTGGCACTTGCAACATTTTCCAAGGCTCACAACACAGGCAGGAGCTCGACTCACAAAGATAGCTCCAAAACAGCGATTTGCACACGCGATATNCTTTTTGGCCTTGCCAACATTGTAGAGCTCAACGTGTTTGAAAGCAGCGTAGGCGGCCATTTCTGTTTGTTTGTGGTTTGTGTTTTGCTAAAGGATAATCTCCCTGTTGGATGGATGCAATTGCTTTACTTTTCGCACTGGAAAAATCTGAGCGCACGCGACCGGAAGAAAAAGAGGATTAGAGGCATGCGGCGGTGGAAAATGTTGCAGTGACAGCAGTGGCAGGATGACTCATAGCCTGGAATGCTGGATGGGATGGTGGGATGCTGCAAGTGCGTAAAATCAATAACCCGCAACTTTTGGCATCTGCAAGGATTCCTGAGAGAGCGCAGGAAGCGCAAAGCGTTCAGAGAGTGAGGCAGGACCGGACAATCAGCGGACAAGATTTTTGTTTTTGCCAAAAGATGCTCTTGCAACACTTGGCACTTGCAACATTTTCCAAGGCTCACAACACAGGCAGGAGCTCGACTCACAAAGATAGCTCCAAAACAGCGATTTGCACACGCGATATTTTTCGGTTCGAAGGATATTAGAGAGTAGTGTGTGTGTGTGTGGTACGGAACTGTGCTTGTTTCTGGGTCTGCGCGCAGCAACAACAACGGTCCGCTGGTGGTGTGTACGTTTCGATAAAAGTCTGGCGACTAAAGTGCAGTGGGAAAAGTGAAAAGCATTTTATACCGCGCGCCAGTGCCGAGAAGTTTTATCGATCCAAAAACAACGACCCGGCCGCGAGAGCAACGGCAGAGCCCCACCAACTCGCTCGGAGCGCCACCGAAGCCGAAGCGGGTAGCACGCAGCACACAGCACGGAGAACGGGAGAGCGCGCGAGAGCTGCCCCAGCATGTGTCGCATCAAAACAAAAACAAACTACAGCTGATTGGAGTTGGAGCCCGCTCCCAGTCGCTCTCCCATTGTCTCGCATCTTCGGAGGGTACTGAATTTCGTACCGGGAGCTTTGGGGACGTACAGAACTTTACTAAATTTTTACCCAAACCTTTGAGGGATATATAGAGCTCCATTATGAATTCGAATAAATGCATGGCAAATGTTTCAAACATGAAATATCGGAAATGCCATTCATTTGATTAGCAATTCTATCATTATTTAACAATTCTATTAACATTTATCCCTATACTTTAAGAGAAATTAGAAGTTACATTACGATTACAAAGAAATTCCTAGTGGTAAATGTTTTAAAAGAGGGACATCAATATGCTCGTAATAAAAATTCGCTTTTCGAAAAGCGTAGACATTGGAAAATAAAGTAGAATAAATGGCCCAAATCTAGAGGGTACCTAATCTTCGCATCCTCCGGGCATTGATTTTCCGCACTTGTTTTTCCCGCTAAGAGAACCCAACTCGTGGTGGGTTTGCAGGTGTGCTTGTAGGTCACAAAAAGTCGGCGAGGAAAATGCAAAAAGAGCTCAAGCGAAGCTGCGCCCCAAACCGAAAATAAAATATATACTTAAGTTGCTGTTAAAAAGTATTTAAGCCGGAAGATTAACATTTGGCGTTTATTTTATGTTCGCCAGCGAGCACACTTCTCGCTGATATGCTTCAGTAATGCCTTGCCATTGCAAAAAATAAAAAAAAGAAAAACACGTAGTAATAGAAGCAGAGAAGGCTGCCAACAAAAAACAGTTCAGGTCTAGTGCACTTCAGGGTTCCTATGCAATTGCTTATTTCTTCAGCGTCTTCTGCAGCTTGCGTTTCTCTCGACTGCTGGAGCATTTTTCTGGCCTCAAGATACCCTGACAACACAATCGCAGATACACAATCTATACTTTAAATCAGCCATGGGCAGCCCTTGGCTCTTTCGGCTCCCAAAAACCAAAACATGTGAGTGTCTCGAAACAAGGGAATCGACATGCCAGCTCCCAAGTTGAAAATGTATGCCTGCTTTAAATTATGATAGCCAAAACATAATTTAATCAACAGTGGTTATACTCTAGCATTTTAAATGTGACACAAGTAGGGTTCAAACAGGAATAATATTAGTAAGATTGGTTTGCAAATGAAAGTGTAATACAAGCCAGTATATTACCATGGCTTCAGGCCACTTGTTATAGGGTATGTGGCCAGGTTACGAGTATTTCAATCAGCATATAGTATTCTGCAGAGGCTGCGGGCAACCCACGAGCATCTTTTCGAGTCGAGGTGCCAACCCAGACAAGCAGTCTCTGGGGAGGAGCTGCCATTGCCTCCGCTGGACATAAATCACTTTCATCATCACCGAACTAACCGAACCGATCCGAACAGCCCGGACCAGGCCGGCAGCAAACTCTAATTTCAAGTGTCTTGCTACTAATGAGGCCGCCCCCTTTAGCCGCTGCTGCTGCTGCTGCGGCAAGAATTTAAATGCAAAATGTATTTGCATACTTCATTTTCTTGGAAAACATTTGGCACAGATTTGTACAGAGAACAGGAAGCGCAAGCCGGCGACTAAGAGGATCGGTCCGTGGAGCCAGGTCGGCGGATAGGGGGGTCAAAACAGTGGTTATTTTTAGCTTGGCGAAGACACTTTTGTTTAACCGAGCCAAAAGTTGACTGGCCGTCGCTGCAGCCGCTTTTGCCATTGCTTTCGGGTCGTGGGACTGGCGACCCACTAGATGGTGCAAGGGGTGCAGAGCAGTGTGCTGGTGCTGGTGCTGCATGCGGCAAGGCAACCTGACACCACCATGCTACTTGCCCTCTTTAGCCCCGCACCGCTTCCTCCCCCCCATCGGCGCGCAAGTAAAAGCCTAGGCGTAATGCACTTGGCTCCAGTGTTGACAGTTCAGCTATTTTTCCCCCGAACCGACATATTTTCCCACATTTGGATACAACATTTTGATCAACCGAAATCTTGCTGGTACCTGATATTGGTTGGGCTATATCTAAACAGCAAAACTTGTAGTTTATGGCTAAAAATAATTATGAAATTCTGGACGATTGACTTTGCTTCCTTGTGAGAAATGGCAACACCGACTAGCGCAGAAATAAACCAAGTTTGGCGGGCGCTGAGGTGCCGGAGGAAAGCAACCTCAAATGGGGCACAAGCCCACTCCAAGCGGGTAAAAATAGAAGAGCTCCATCCCCTCCATCTCCATCGCCGTCTCCACCTCCTGTCATGTCGCCCAGCTCTTGCTTAATAGTTAAGTGTCGCCTGATATTTCCCCAGGAGAAGTGCAATGGAACTCACTCGAGCACTGCCAGATACACACTCACCGACACTCACCGACACTCGCAGTCATATTTTTGAATACAGTGGACCGCCACTGGGCATCCCCGGCCATAACTAACAGTTTAAAGGCCATATATTTTCATATTTGGGCTTTAAGAGCCTATTTTGGCCAAATTGAAAAGCATATAACTCCCACCGGTGGCTGGGCTTTTCACCGCGCGAGTAAAACCTGAGGTTAAGGTTTGCAAATTGCAAATAATTTCATTTTTTCAATGCCCGCAGATAATTTGCAAGCTGCCTCGTTAGTTGCCGTCCACTGTGATTGCGTGTGTGTGTCTAATCTCATCGAGAATTCGCTCGATGCTCCACTCCGCGCCATCGTCCGCCCACGCCACCCACTCCCTGCCACGCCGGCTTTGTCTGCCGCCCTGTCATACGTGTAGTTAAAACATCATTGCACTCTCGCAGATACACAGATACACCGATGCCTGTGATGCCTACGATGCCTGCACCGCTGCCCCGAAGGGCTGAGTTGCAGATTGAAGGCACACAAGTATCGGAACGTGGGCAGCAGTTACTGACAATTGAAGTGACGCGGCAAACCCTAATGATTATAAGCCAGGCATCGACACTTTGCTCCGTGCCCGGCTGCCAGCCAGGCTGCCAACGCTGCGCTTCTTCACACATACTGCGAATATTTAAGCCAATAAATAATTTCACTGCACAAAGTGAAATTTCCGGCTGTCTGCATAATTACCAATCTGGGGGGGAATGGGATACTCGCATGTACGTGTTCAACATATGGAAATTCGGCGATCGGCTGGCATTTGTGACACTCGGAAATGCATTTCCAAAGCCATATTTATGGCCAACTTTCGTTAATTAAAACTTATACCTGCCGCAATTGCTTACGCCCCAGCAAAGCTACTGTTTGTCGGCTTGGTGAGAAATTAGCAGATCTTTACGATCGCGGGAATGGTGGCTCCTAGGACAATAGCGACGCAAGCCCCTCCATAAACGAGGAAAGCACTGCTCGTATGTGCAGTTGGTTAGGAAAACATACAAGAAAACATTTTTAATTAGAAACAAAGTGGCACATAAAACGTAGAGCAATTTTGAGCCAAAATACGAGGCTGCACGCGGGGCAATTGTTTCAGTCTGCCATGCAACGACCTGCAAGCGATCCCAATGCAAACTGATTTCTTTCATCTTTCACTTGCACTTATCCCCGGCCAAAGTTTGGACACAACAAAGGAGCACGGCACGCATATGAGTATGAGTGGTATAGTATTTAGTTTTCTCTGCGGGCCATTGACTGACCACCACCAAAAAGTCTTAAAAGCGGNGCCACCCACTCCCTGCCACGCCGGCTTTGTCTGCCGCCCTGTCATACGTGTAGTTAAAACATCATTGCACTCTCGCAGATACACAGATACACCGATGCCTACGATGCCTGCACCGCTGCCCCGAAGGGCTGAGTTGCAGATTGAAGGCACACAAGTATCGGAACGTGGGCAGCAGTTACTGACAATTGAAGTGACGCGGCAAACCCTAATGATTATAAGCCAGGCATCGACACTTTGCTCCGTGCCCGGCTGCCAGCCAGGCTGCCAACGCTGCGCTTCTTCACACATACTGCGAATATTTAAGCCAATAAATAATTTCACTGCACAAAGTGAAATTTCCGGCTGTCTGCATAATTACCAATCTGGGGGGGGATGGGATACTCGCACTCGCATGTACGTGTTCAACATATGGAAATTCGGCGATCGGCTGGCATTTGTGACACTCGGAAATGCATTTCCAAAGCCATATTTATGGCCAACTTTCGTTAATTAAAACTTATACCTGCCGCAATTGCTTACGCCCCAGCAAAGCTACTGTTTGTCGGCTTGGTGAGAAATTAGCAGACCTTTACGATCGCGGGAATGGTGGCTCCTAGGACAATAGCGACGCAAGCCCCTCCATAAACGAGGAAAGCACTGCTCGTATGTGCAGTTGGTTAGGAAAACATACAAGAAAACATTTTTAATTAGAAACAAAGTGGCACATAAAACGTAGAGCAATTTTGAGCCAAAATACGAGGCTGCACGCGGGGCAATTGTTTCAGTCTGCCATGCAACGACCTGCAAGCGATCCCAATGCAAACTGATTTCTTTCATCTTTCACTTGCACTTATCCCCGGCCAAAGTTTGGACACAACAAAGGAGCACGGCACGCATATGAGTATGAGTGGTATAGTATTTAGTTTTCTCTGCGGGCCATTGACTGACCACCACCAAAAAGTCTTAAAAGCGGAGATTAAGTGGAGCAATTAGGAAAACGTGCACTGCAAACGGCCGGAGCAAAAACCCCAAAATACGAGTAGGTACCGAAAAGCCAAAATAAAAGTTGAGGAAGACAAACACGCGGTGAGCTGGAGCTATCAAAAAGCGACTTTCGGTCAGAAAGGTGAGCGGTTGGTGGTTGCCAACGACGAGCCGGCCAGCCGGCCAGCCGACCAGCTAGGGCTCTCTGCCCTGAAAACTTGGCCATGGCCCATTCAACATTTACATGCCACATGCCACCTCTGGTTGAACTAACAACTCACTTTCTGGTGGGCAGCAGCAGCTTTCCCGCTGATTTTGCTACCACGGCTGGTACGGCTACTACTGGGAAATGCTTTGGAAATTAATCTCTTTCTGGCTGGGCCAGTTTATCATATTATTAAGGCATTAGCGACGGCCCCGGGGCCAACGGCTAATCGCCGCCGCGCCGAGTCGCTGGATCGGGGAAAATGATCAAGGGAAATGCATCATCGTCAGCCGAGCTAAATCTTTTAATCAATCTCCCCGGTTTCCCGGCCAACCGTTAGGCTACCGCCCTCCCCGAACCCGGTAGAACGAATGGCGCTGCTTGCCAGATACTTTTGTTGCCAACAACATTATCGTAATCACTTTCGCTTTTCGTGTTTAATGGCTTTGCTAGGCCCAAAAGCCCGCACTCACAGTTCGGGGATCCCTCGCCGATTTCAAGTCCAAATTGTCTTTTAATGATGGCCAACAATAGCGCAACTTCCTCGAGTGCATTGTCTGCACAGATCCACAGATCCACATATCCGTATACACATGTGTATAGTACGTACGCACACGAAATCACCCATTAAAGCCACTAAGGTAACAATTACCAGAGCAGCACAAAGGTAAGCTGGCGTTAAATTAATGCTTTAATTTCTTTGCCCCTTTGGCTTTTCAACTTTTCCCGTCGTCTCCCAGTGAAACTCTTTTTGTGTGTTACGCCAAAGAAAAGCTACCCCACCACATACTTGTATTTGATTGCTAGTTATCAATTTACATCGTATGGCAATGGCAATGGCAATTATATGGCAAATATGGATTAGATCTTTTGAGTTCTTCCCAGTGTACGCCTCCCTGAATACACCAAATTTGAAAATGCGTGGGGTCCAATCAGAAAGTTTTGTTTGTACACAAAAAGCTGTCTTGGAGTGATCGCATCGAGCAGGAAATGTTGCTAAATTTGTTGGACAGCGCCAACAATGTGCAACATCTCCTCCAGACGCGGCTGTCTGCGGATATATGCATGCACAACTCTAAATATACCCCCGTTAGTGCTAGCCGGCACTTGAGCTGCCCAGACCCGGAGCCATAGGGAAGCTAAAGAGCTGCTCCCGAGGCGTCTTTAATGCGTTCGAGATGAACGGGCCACTTGTCATGGCCAGACGCTCCTAAAACGTTGCCTGTGGATTTCTACCCCCCAGAACTTGCGAAACTTGCAACTTTTCAACTCACATTTTGCCGTTGTCGGGGCCGGAAATGCTTTGTTTATCGATTGCCTAGCTGGCAAAACTTTACAAAAATTATCGTAATCGGAGTTTACGGAGTTTTCCCACTCCGCCACGCCCATCGCCGCACTGCAGTGCATTTGCCTTGACATTTTCCGCGCCCCGCACTGGCCAAGAAAACGGCGCAAACTTTTCCGAAAACAATTCCCAGTTACACATGGGAACGAGCGTGCGGCTTGGATTTCGATTTGGCTTAGGAGTATTATAGTAGGAGGCGCGCCAAGGCAAGGTCCCGAGACGATGTCAATTAGATGGGCATAAAACCTTAAATTGGGCATTCTCGGCGATAAATTAAAGTGAAATTAAAACAATTACGCCGAGCTGATGACTTGGCGGGCCAGCGATCTAATTTAGTTTATTTGCGTGGGCGTGCAACCCGAACACATGGTCGAGCGTCTTTTCCCAAAACAATTCCATCAAATTGGGCCAGCGATTTTCGTTCGGGAACTTTCCACATTCTTCCCCAATAACTTGCGATGAAAACTGCACTGCAGGTTACTGGAAACCAATTCCCAAATTATTTAACGCTGCAATGCTCTATTCAAATTGAACAATGCCAGCCAATGGCAATGCACTTGCAGCTATTTCAAAGCTTTGTGCATCTGACGATCGCATGTCTCAGGTGCATTCAAGGGGGAATTCCCCAGCTGCTGTGAAACGGATAATGGTCAAGTGCAGTGCGTGATTCGGCGCACTCCAACTTCTTCGGCTCGAACTTCATCCGAGATCCGAATGGGAGCCCGGCCGGGTGTTTGCTTAGCCATTAGCCCAAAGTGGAGAGCCCGGCTGCGAGCGCCGAAATTGGGGATCAATTTGGGCCTTTGATCGGCTTTGGATTTGGAGTTGGACTCAGCCTCGGTTTCGGTTTCGGAGCTACAGTTTTGGGGCTACAGTTTCTCCCCCGTCATCCGAGGAGGCGAGTGAAAAGTTTGCACATAAAGTCAGCCAGCGAAACGCGGGACGGCCGAGGGGAGCGGCGGCTGAAATATTATTTGTTTATTGAGCGAGTGAAAGGCAGGCCGCGTTTGAATTTGTTCCACTGTCTGCTTAATTAAAATCACCAAGAACTCGAGTGCCTTGGTGGCGGCCAAAAGATACCCAGCATTGGCATCTGCCAAGCAGATTGGAGTCGAAAACAAATAACTTTTACCACACTTTTCCACTCAACGTGAAAGACTTCCAAGACGCTATAATATCTAGATATTTTTGTGATAGTAACCTAGGCCAAAATGTGTAAAAATGCTGACGCTGATTGAAAAAAAGAACGTGATAATTTGCTGAAGAAAACGCGCATATTAGAGATATAAGCATATTTTGAGCAGTTGACAAATTCTCTTTTTAATTGCTGCTTGGCAAAAAACTTCCTTGTGCAAATTTCCGCAACCCTTGAACTTTCCCATTGTGCTGACGGACCGACAGATGTGACAGATGTCTTTGGCTCCAAGTTAGCTTGAACTTTAAAACGAGCCAAAGACTTGTTAGTTTCCCGGGCAATGTCAACGAATTTATGGCCAATTCTTGGAAACTCACGTTGCCGGCGGCTGAGTAATGTTTGCGAGCAGAGCGTTAACACTGTTTAAAAACCACTAAAACTGGGAGGTGGAAAAGTGTTGGGAGCGTGCGTGGTTCTGTCAGCACTTTTCACATTCGTGGTACGTGCAGCCAAGAGGAAAATGCAGCTGTCGCCACAAAACCAGCCGACCCGCCCCGACTCGGCGCGGCGCGGCGCGGGGAAATTCCTCTCCAGCTTAGCGCAGATCTTAGATAATCCGCAAGCGGCGGCACCGAATGCATTGCCCATTTCCCAGCTAATAGGAATTCTAGGAAACCGAATCAAATCAAATGTTATATAAAATGCTCCACGCAACTGGTTCTCACTACGCAACGCGCATCGCACATCGCACATCGCGCATCTCCCAGATCGCTGCTGCTGCTGATGTGTGGCATGCAGCTGAGTCTTGCATCCAAATCCGAATCCGTATCACAATCCCAATCTCATCTCCAGTCGCCTCGTCTGTGGCATGCCAACGGAACATTAACGCGAGATGAAATATACTATACCATGCATGTGGGGGTAAGGAAAGGAACCCCACCACCAGCTCTGCCCCACCAGCTCTGTTTTCTATTCCTCTCCCAAAGATGCCCCATTTCCCGGTGGCCCAGAATCTTTCACTGGGAGCTGAGCTGCTGTTGCTGCTGCTGCTGCTGCTGCGGCTCAAATGCATTCCATTCATTATGATTACTATTAAATTAGGAATTCCCGTTGCCGTTCATTCGCTACTCCTTTATTTTCCACTTCAGCTTTCGTTCTGCAGATGCGAATCATTTTCGCCGCAAAGCCGAAGACTGCGCTCAAACGACGGGTAATTATTTACGCCGATTTCAGTGCGCAGATAATGCTATAGCCGCACTAACAACAATAAAAGTATAGAGCAACTTTGGCACGAATCGGGCGCTGCGTTCCCCAGACAAATGAGTTTGGTTAGCGCGGAAACAGGAGATCGCTGGAGAAGTATTGCCAACAATCGCAGCTAATGGAGCACGTAATAATTCGACACTCCATTTCGGATTTGCAATACATTTTATGGAGCTAAACGCTGGCCAAGTCTCCAGAAACTCGCTCTATAAACCAAGTCAATTTGAGCTGGGGGCAATATCTTATAAAAAAGCTGCAATTGATTTATGATCCTTTACTTTTATCGAGCTTTGTTTTCAAGATTTCGAGTTCATGTTGACTCGTTGTCAAATTATTGCATTTTCGTTGCCTATCTGGGAAGATTTGTTCAAATTGATTTAATACTTTGTTTTTATCAAACATTTCAGCGCCAAAAATATTCAATAATTTTGAATTTTTCAAAGAACCCGCTGAAAATAGTTGGAAATGATTTATGATCCTTAAATTGTATCAAATTTATATTCAATACGGGTAATTTGAGTTAATGCTGATACTGCCAGTGCCAAAATATGTCAATTCCTAGTGATATAGTGTTTTTAGTTTTCAATAATTTGATTGAAATTATAGCAAATTGATAGAAAACCCAGTTTAAAGTAATACCTATTTTAGTTTTCAAAAAATCTATTAAAATTAAATCAATTTTATTGATGCGGCTTCCTATTCAATGTTTTTAAGTCCATGTTGAACCGGTAATGCCAAAATATGGTTATCAAATTTGTTTAAATTAGTTAAAATGTTTTGATGAGCTTTCGTTTTCGACTTTATGAGGAAAAACATTACAGTTTCAAGTGTTATATTTTGTAGTTTTCATTAAATCTATTGAAACTATATCAAAATTATTGAGCAGCCTTAATTTGCAAGGTTTTGAGTGCATTTTGACCCTGTCAGTGTCTCTATATGTTAATTTATAGTATTATATTGTTTTTAGTTGGCAATAAATCTGCTGAAAGTATATTAAATTGACTGATGAGCCTTAATTTTCAAGGTTTTGGAGTCCATGCTGCCCCTGTCAGTGCCAAAACGACGCCTATCTGGCGCGTCTGATCAAATCTGGTTGCTTCTCCTTCTGCCAACTGGGACGGACATTCCTTTTCGGCTAACGAAATACGAAATGTGCAAAATGCAAATTCACTCCGCCGGCCAGTCAATCATTTCCACTCATCAATCAATCAATCAAACTCGCACCAAGCCACTCGAACGCACTTATCGATAGATCACGGCTGCAGCTCCGCCATCGATATTCCCCAATTGCACATAAATTGCAACTGTCATTGGCGACAGGTGCCTACAATTTAGCAATAAAAAAAAATTTTTAAAAATAAAAAAAAAGAAACAAGTAAAAAAAATGCTACGTGTTTGGTCTGATATTGAAAACTAAAATTTAAATTTTAAATAAACACAATCACGTGTAACATCTAATTATAAACAAATATTGTTAAAAAAAAAAAACTAAAAAACTCCAATTTAAAAATTTGTTTGAAATTTACACGCTTTTACATAAGATTCTTTTATTTTACATTATTGTTTTTCTAGCGCCATCTAGGCCAAGAGAAAGAAACTATCAACAGCGCTGCCAGATTGACTAGCGTAGGCTGCTTTAAGTTGTTTCCATCTACAACCGCATAGGTGGCGCCCTGGTGCCGCTGACCGGTTTTTCATTTGAAACTATGAAAATAAACACGAATTGTAAACAAAAGCGATAGTATCTTGTTTGAAACCTTCCTGACAGCTGCAAGATTCCGCTTCCCGTCTTGCAGGCGCACTTGTTTACCATTCCTTATCTCGCCACTCGGCTTAAGTGTCCCTAAATCGACCTTTTAACCCTCGACTGCCTGCATGCGGGGTCAATAAATGGCCCGCGCTTGTGTTTTTTCAGCATCTTCTCGGGATTTGTTATCGCCTGCCGCCCGGCTGGCTTTGTTTGCCCCCGCTTGGGTGATAATCACAATCGCAGAGCCTCGAAAACTGTCGATGGGGGTTGTCGAACAAAGAATTGAGATTTAGGGCATTTAAGACGACCGATTGAAGGAAGGGTTTTCCCCGCCGGGCCCGCATTTCGATTCGATTTTCTCAATCAGCGCTCGGGAGCAGAGTTTGTGGTGGGAGATGGGAGGAGGGAGGAGAAGTGGGGCACCTGCCACAGCCGGTTCTTGCGGAATTCTTGCCACACCGCGCAGAGAGACAAAAGAAGTTAGCGGAACGGAAGAAAGCGAGGATCCGAGGAAACAGGTTTCCTCCAGACAACGCAGCGCGGCGACCCAGTCGCCTTTTCCTTCTCTAGGTGGAAGAAGCTGAAAGCTGGGAGCTGCGAGCTGTAAGCTGTAAGCTGCGAGCTGCTGATCCCTTGGCAGCGATTTGAGGAAGCCAACGCATCTCCTTCGATGGTGCTCCATCACTGCGGGCACTTGGCACAAATGACGCGGCATAAAAATGGAAGCTGGAGCCGGAGACGGAGCCGTAGATGGAGCCCAAGCTGGAGGATGAGCTGTCGGAGGTTCATTGTGTGTGCATTCTGGGCTCTTCTCAGCGTTTGCATGCGAATGAATCGCCTGTCGAGTGTCAAAAGTGAACGAACTTTCGGCCAGACTTTGCCAACTTCTCTTGTCATCGTCATCGTCATCATGATGATGATCACCATCACTTACAGTCAATGGACTTGGCTTAAACTTGGCCCGCTTCAGAGCAAGAGCAGTGCAATCCAAACAGCAGCTGTGCCAATGATCGGGCACAAAGCAAGCCAAAGCAAGCACGCTATCTCAGCCTTTAAATAATGTGGAACAAATGCAAACATTTCAATAAATCTCTATAGGAACAGTGGGTCCCACATGGCTTAATGAAAAGCAATTGACTACCGGGTGTGTGGAGCTTTTTCGAGTTCCGAGTGTGGCCGATATTTATTATGAATTGTGAACTGGTTGAAGAAGTCAACTTTAACTTATCGCTGGTCGAAGATCGTTGGCCGAGGGGCGTTGTCGAACAAAAAACAATTTGCATTGAATAACCCAGATAGTGGCCGTTGACTCGCTGGATCGCATTTCGCATTTCGTGTTTTCAGTTCCAGTCTTGGCGAAAGATCTCCAAGCGAAAGATCGCTCAGCTATGCAACTGGGCCTGGGTTGAATCGAATTATGCGGCCCGACCAATTAAGCGCAAATTAATTCGCTCGCAAAATATTCATCTGGGCGTGCCAGAGAACTTTCCAGAGAACAAAAGAATCTCTGCATACATTGGCCTGACCGACCACAAGAAAGTCTCGTAAAATCCAGATAAAATCGAACCATCTCTGCGACAAACCCTGCAGCGGATCTTTAATCCCAGGATGCCTGGTGATTTATGATCCCTCTCTGAAGGGGGCAGGGAAACATGTTAAAAGCGAAATTGATTCAATTTGTGCAAATCCAGCGAATTGCAGTGCCACAGGCAAAAACCAACCCCCACAGAGGCATCTGCCCTGCCGGTGGTGGTGGTTGCAGGAAACGGCAGAGAGCCCTTGCCGGCCTACAGTGGAGTAGCCAAATTCACTTTCACAAATCCCACTCAGCCAGCTCCTGCTCCAGATCCGCCCGAGGCCGTCAGCCAGTCAGCCAGTGCACTTCCCAATGCATCCGCCGCCACAACAACCCTTGCTGACGCTAATCCTTGGGGACGTCACTCGAAACGGGGGTGTCGTCCTCGCAGACGGACTGATTTCAAGGTCCAAAAGTCAGACGGGGCGAGGGCTACATCGGCATGCAGGTGGTAGCGGGTTAATCGCATAATTGAGCAGGCCAGGAGGAGCAGGCGACGCACTCATCAGTGATTCACAGCCAGGCGGACGGCGACCGTCTGGCCGCAACAAAGGAGTCGTCGTCGTCGTCGTTGTCCCAGCAACCCAGCCAAACAACACACCCTGTTTCGGGCACAATCCCACAAAGAAATCGCCGTGGAACGTGTGAAGCCTGCAGATGATTGAGGAGACGGCCGGGGCAGGCAGCAGGGAGCAGGGAGCAGGCAGTAGGCAGTAGGCAGCCTACAATGCAAATATGCAACTTATAAATACATCGGCTGTGTGGTGATCCGCGGCTGTGTGTGGGAGCAACTCATTTAACCCGGAGTCGAGGCCCTCAGCCAGCTGGGCGAAACGGCGAACAAAGAGCCTCGCCAGCGCGGCCGGAGGGAAAAGCGGCTGAAAGGTTTTCCATCACCGGCGCTGCTGAGTCAGGAATCCGCCAGTCTGGATCCCAGGCAGCGGGTAGCAATAAATTCATAACCAGCCGGGGTTGGGGGAGTAGAGCTAGAGCTCCACACTTCCAGCCAAGATTGTGGCACTGAGCCAGAGCTTGGGCCGATTAAACCTTTTGTTTCCAGAGAAGAGCTAACTTTGAGGCACAAATTCAAGTCCAATTAGTTGGGAAAATGATTTGATATTCTCAGTCCCCTCTGAACTATATCGCCCATCATTTATCCACTTTGTTATACTATTTTTTCGACCGCAAGTGTGTCCAAAGAAGAGAGGGCGTAGAGCCAACCCATAATGGTAATCGCCCATGTACAACACAGGCCTTCTGGCAGCCTCGACGCAAACAGATTGTTCTGCGAATGGCAAACCGATGCAGATAGCTTGTATGCAAAACGGGTAATCGAACAGGCCGGCCTTATTTGGCGGCTAATGGTCCAAGCCAGCGAGAGTCGCGGTATATTGTGTTACTTAACAGCAATTACCGAAAGCAAACTCGAGTGTCTGGCTGGCTTTGTGTTTCCAATTATAGTGGAAATGTTGCCGAAATTGTCACTCAATGGCTCCACTTCCTCGACGAGCAGACAGAAGATACAAAGATACAGCAGTCGGCTATATCGCTGCTGTTCAGCGAAGCGTTTTGCATTGGCCCCGCAGACAGCCTTGAGATCCGCTTATACGGCAGCCAATCCGATGGGTTGATGTACTGGAACTACCGCCAAATAAGGACACCAGTATGACGTAAACGTGGACTTACCTGCAAAGAGACAACAGAAACAAACAAGGAATTAGTAGAATGTTCTAGTTGGGCGACCCACTCCGTTAATCATTTGACAATCGGTTCGGTTCGGTGTGGTGTTGCCTTTTGGACATGAGTCACGGGTGGAAAATGAAGATCCCCCCGCGCGGCACAGGAAACGTGACTCGCTAGGGCTTCCCTAATTTACACAAAAACCATTTATCTGCCGGGCCCACCCTGGCCAACATCTAGACTCCAGAGGTGAATGCATTTAAGGGTACGGGGAGTGAGGACAGAGGACGGACCACATGACAGATATGTCCTACTACTATGGCCTCTGTCGGGGTTGCTTATCGTGGGTTGCATGCGTCGTCGGTGACAGGCTAAACTCTCGAAACTCCTTCCACGGGAGTGCACTCGGAAAACCCTTGGGAGACACACTTCCACAAACATTAGCAAGTGGAATCCAATGAGGCTATGAATTGTGCTCAGTGTAGGATCTAGCACTATTCCTATGTCGGATTAATGTGGGCCCGTCTGTCTGCATTTTGGGTGCGGCTGCATTCTCTTGCTTTCTGGCCTTCTCTGCAGCAGGCTTCCGCAGGGAATTAGACCCATTGACTCATTCTAGGGCTGCGCCCAGGCCGAGAGCCAGCCAAACTAGTCGCGGCTAGGCAATCAAAATCGACATTTAGTTTTACGGCAAGCCAACAACAGAAACAACAACAGCGACATGCAATGTGTCCAAAGTTCAATGCACTTGCCGCTCAGCCTCAAACTCTGCTGCATAGGCTCTTGGCCAGATAGGATCGCGTGACTGCGGCTGAATATAGTATAGTTAAGCACCTTTGGCAGCAGTAGTAGCTGCTCGTAGCTAATACCAAAGCATGGCACGTGACCACATTACCGCCGGTACTACGGATATGTCGGATACTATAATTTCGGTAGCCCGGGCGAGACGTGTGCCCTTAATCACTGGCCATCACTGTGGCCCAAGGGGGTCGAGGAGCACAGCACCATCGATTTCTATTGCAATTACTCATCTATCGCTACAATTACGCGTATTATGGCGATAAGTGTGAGCCCCTAGCAGCCTGCCGCATGACTCAAGAGCCAATTTGGAGCAGTGCTGGCCAGGCAATTGTACTATATCCGTATTGTTTAAAGGTCAAGAACAGAACACAACACTTGCCATTCAGCAGGTGCGTTCGGATATTTTTAAATCGCATCCAATCCGCTCAATAGCTGATTCTCACAATGTTATGTTACTAAAGATAAACACAGTATTTCCTGAAAACTGTTTACGTCTAAGAACTCTAGATTAAAACCTGTGATTCCGGGTAATCAAAGACATTATCGGAACCAGGGTGTGTTTTAGATTTCCACCACGAGTAATGACACTACTTGCAGCAAGTAATTACTTATTCGTTGTGGGAAATTAGGCCCCCTCTACGGCATTGTTACCCCAAGACTGCTGCCCATTTTCATGCATATTTGTTACCAAAATGACCACAACTGTTGGCCGTATTCCGACCAGCCCAGACTGCACTATCACGGAGTGATGACCAATTGAAAACTGGCACAGAGAACAAAAACAAGCGCCACCTCGATTACAATCATAAAACCTTCAAGCCCATGGACGGGGCCGGCGTTCGGGGGAGTGTTCACCGAGATGTCCAACGAGCGATATGTTATTAGGGGAAGCAGCGGGCGGAGGGGGTGGCCCGTGGGCAGGGGCCAGGGGCCAGGCAGCTGGGAAACTGGCACACTTGCTGACATTGCAGCGGCCACTTACCCAGAACCACCACTGTACACTGTATACTGTACACGTGAGTATCAAGGCACTGCAGCTGGGCCACATAAACATACTCGTACATTGTGTATCGACAGCGGGAGGGTATCAAATATATTGGTTGTTAAGGGCGTTTTCAGCGTCCATAACAATGAAGGATTGTGTTGTGGCACCCCTATCGTCAAGTGAAGGAAACATCAATTTTTGGGCCTTGATCAGGGGATCCCTGGGTCTAAATTTGTAACTTTTGCTTCGAGATTTTCAGACACGCAGATCAAATAACTACCATGCATTGCTTTTGCTTAAAAATTGATGAAAATATTGATTTTTAGACGTAGATGAGAGCTATGTTTCAAAGATTAAATAGTCTACGATTCAAAGTATTCATTTATGGAGCTGGGAATTAAGAAAAAGGAACTATTATTTTGCTTAAAAATTTATCAAGGATCAACAGGATGCAATTATATCAAAGGAAAAAAGCATTGATTTATAGACACAGATCTAAGAACTAAAATAAAGTAATTACGATCATTAAATAACTTGGCCTAAGTGCATACATTTTGCTTAAAAGATTCCATTAAGATTATATTAATATGGATCTACATAGATCTAGGAACTAAGTAATAACTTTTATGCCTACGATTATATCAAGTTGTGAAATTATAGACCCAGGGAGCAGATCTAGGAACTGTTGACCTGGTATAGCTTGGTCTAAATTTATATATTATTTTGGGAAATAATAATATCGATTATTTTGACTAAATATAGAAACTAAACAATAACCTTTATGCAAAGGTTTGTGGAATAATGGAATCTGAGATACATACTTCCCTAGGAGCTATGATCGAGGTATAGCTTGGTCTATTTTCACAACTATTTCCTAAAGAATCCACTAAGGAATGATAATACAGGCTCTGAGAATTACTTATACCAAGAAACTAGACCATAACTTGTGTGCCAAATTATGAAAAATCCTTATAGAGGATATAAGATCAAGTTATAGCTTGCTTCCTTGCTCCAATGCTTCCCACTCTTTCCTATTCAATTGCGGTATTCGCTTTGGCGATTACTCAGCGGGTGTATCATAATTCTCTTTATTTCCCTTATGAATTTGCGAGAATGGAATGCAGAGGGAACACATGATTATGGGCCAAAGAGGAATCGCAAGCAGAGACGAAAAGCGGAAATGCCTTGCCCCGAAAGGGGGGGATGGAGGAGGCGGCGAGGAGGAGCTTTGGCAACCAAAACCAACGGAACCCGAGCTTTGGCAAAGCAAACAGGCCGCTTGCTGTTGATTTTGCAAATCAGCAAACCAGCGATCGCACGCACTCGCCTCGAAAAAAAAATGCCGGCAGGCGAATCCTCGCCGCAAGGGGGGGAAAAGAGAGGAAAACTTACTTGCTGCTGGCCTTGTTGTCGGCGAAATCCATGTTCGAGATCATCTTGCTGCACTGATTGTTACAATTACGATTGTCGGACAACTGGCACACACGCAAACGTGAAAAACACACAAGGTTTTGGGTTTGGCAATTTAAATCTTCGAAATGCGCGGTGCGACCGAATTGTAGCGACAGCGGCGGAATAATGGCAGCACTTGGTCAGCACTTGGCTCGGGAAAACTGTTGTTGCTCCAGTCAGTGCTGACGCGGTGACAAGCGGTTCGCCTCTACCATCTCTTTTACACGCGACCGGTGGGTAAATGTCAGCACATTTAATACCAGCCGCGGATTTCTAGCCGTGGGTCAGATAGGGTATTTTTCTGGGATATTGTTTGATCCAATTTTAAACAGCATTGGCTAAAAACAAATTTATAACCATTGATAATAATTTAATGTCAGCTTAATACCCGCAGACCATTTTAGCTGTGAGACGGACGGGGTATTTTTTTTGTCGAGAATTCACATAGCATTGGTAAACACAGTAAATTCTTGATAATATAAAACAAAAATATTATAAATTCTAAGTAACCAATCCAGATCATTTTTTCTATTTTTCTTGAATTTTCCAATTATCATATGAACTGTA